>JABXWE010001969.1:0-50304 GCA_014611495.1 Limonius californicus | reverse complement strand
GAGGGCGCCACAGGAAAATTACGGAGTTCTTCAAAAAACATATCGATAGCCCCTTGCGAGGTCTATCGACATATGAAATTTAAAAAAATTCCTTGGAGCAGTTTTTGAGAAATAATTTTTTGAAAATTTCCAAAACTTTGAAAATTCGTAATTTAGGCCCCTTACATGTGTCAATCACATTCTGGTTTGGATTGTTGCTTTCTGTGAGTAATAGGTAAACACGCAGAGGCGAGCGAAATTACAGTTGAAGTACAAGTCAGTGAGCATATATGGGAATAAACCAGTCAACTATATTTTAAGATATATGTTTTCTTCAGTGACGTAGTCGGTGAGAATTTTTTGGTGGCAAAAAATCTGAAAGTGCGCCTTTTGCCAGATAAGTAGTAAAGCCATAGGTACCTCTGCGATCGCTACTGGGGGTTGGAACTTTCCCAAATAGGCAAAATTTACAGGAAGGGTGTACAATAAGCCAATGATGGTTGCAATGCTTAGAGATGCTTGGAAAAACGGCGTCCTAGATCTCGCCCAATCAAAACCAACCAACCAACTAAAGTAAACAAAGAGATCATCTAAATTCCAAAAGGCGAAAATTGTAGATGTATTTGCTGTTGACAGATAACTTTGTTTGAGCGAGTTATTTTTACAACAATTTAATATTCAACAAATATACAAACAATATTTATTCCTTCTATATATTATTTAAATATTTTGTGTAGAATTTTATTTGCATTTTATTTTTGTTGTCGACAATTCTGTTCGCACATATCGTATTGTGTCAGTTCAAAGGAGTCACACTGAAAACATTAATTACTAGTAGCAGGCATTACTATAAAATTTATTTAAAGGTTATTCCTCTGCTTATGTATAATTTTATTATAATATAAAAAACGGAAAAATCTATTGTAGAAGTGCCAAAAATGTAACAATTACTTCAAAGAGTAGGAAGTTACCTGTGCAGTTTATTTCATGTTCAGCATAAAAAGGTAAATAGATATAGAAATTCAGTAGAATGAAGGGAATTGGTAAATGCGAGAGTTATTCAAAACCTTAAAGCCAAACAGCCGTAAAACTACTAAATAACATTGGAAAAAATTTATTATGCTTAAATATTAGATACACTCGTACACTATTTCTCTACATAATCACTTATCAAATTTAAACACTTATGAAGTTTTTGTATACCTTCCTCATAGAAGGTTGTCGCCTGTGATGAAAACCTATTTTGTACAGTTCTAAGTGTTTAGGTCGTCGTAGACTTGGCAACGATCGCGTGTTCTTAAAAAAATCTTAAGATGGAAGAAGAGGTGATAGTCATTCGGCGCTAAATCGAGTCTGTGTGGGAGATGGAGATTTCTCACTTGAATTGCTCAATAAGTTGTACAGTGCGAACGGCCCCGTGCGGGCGGACGTTATCGTATAAAAGCACCACCGTAGTCATAAACTTCGGTTCTTGAACGGTTGCTTCAACTTCTTAGTTTTGAGGGAACTCGCATGCTTTTACTGCATTGCTTTCTGCTTGGTTTCAACATTTGTGTACGAAATTCAAGTCTAGTCGCCAGTTACAATGTGATTCAGGTACGGTCGGTTTCGTAGAGATACAGGAAAGTTAGTACAGCAGCCATTAGCTGGTTTTTGTGAACATCCGTCAGGATCTTTGGCACCTACATCGCACAAAGTTTGTGGTACCATAGCTTGTTCGTGACAATTTCGTACAGTACCGTATGCGAAATTTTAAAGTCGTAAAATACCGATCTTCGGGTATTTTCTTGTTCACTTTGTCTGCAAAAAGGTCTCCAATTTTGTTCCTCATCGTGTACGTTTATTTAGCCGTCTCTGAAATTTCTACGCCAGATTTGAGGTTTCCTTCACTCATGATGTTTGGATCGTAAATCTCGTATATTTGACGGTAAATTTGGACAGCATTTTCGTTTTTTGCATGGAGAAAACACTTTTCGCGGGATTTTTAATCGTAGTGTTCATTTTAGCGCTTTATTGTACACTGTACAGCATAGTACAATGACAGAACCACGGTATCAACCACTAAAGCACCCCCACAATGCACCAAATTGACTACGCCCCTCATTCATCGGGAATATTTAAACCGTTTTTAGTTTCTGCATAAGCCTCGTACTTCAAAAACTGCTAGCAGCTACCTATAGAAGTAAATTTCACTTATACACTTACCGATACAGATCAAGAAAGTATTTACTTGTTGTTGCTTTTGAAATATTTGCTTAATATCAATTAGCTATACCTGCGGGCTATACCTAACAGGTTGTTTGCTAGTTCCAATAACAATGATAAATAAGCTGCGTGGAAATGTAAATATGAATTTAATAAAACAGCCGTCGAGAAAATCGTTTCTTTAGTAAGATAACACTATGATTTTTTTGTGATTTTCTATTATTCGTTTGGGCATGATAGAAAGGATAATGATGCTTAGAGCACCGAAAGTTTCTTCAAAATTAATTTGTAATTTTGTAGACGTTGATGGTATATCTTAAGGTTAAAATAAACATGATGGTAGTTTAATATAATATTACTGAATAGGACGTAAAAACGAAAATTGGCCTCAACTAAACAAATATCTAACCAATTGCCTACTAACATCTTTCTGATTTAATACGAAGCTCATCATCATTATTATCGTGATCCTCGTTTGTACCGCTTGCGCAATGTCGAGGCTGTGTGAGGCAAAGCAAAGTCTTGTTACTCCTCTAATGCGATCGTAATTCGAGGAATGCCATTAATTTGATCCCCAATGCCAAACGGAGACAGGGACTCAGTACCGACCACCCAGGAAATTAGAAAAATTTCCGACCCTGGAGAGATTCGAACCGGGAAGCGTTTGGACTATTACATCCAAAGCTTGGCTCCTCTACCACTGAGCCATTCCCGCCCCTTTAATATAAGATGTGAAACGAAAATCTATAATTGAAATAATCATTGCTAAGTACTTCAGTAACTATGGTAATTTTAGAGACGAGTAATTAAGCTGTATTAAGATATAATTGTGTACTATTAATACGCATTCCTGGGAGCTAATTACATAATTATTTACTATTTTTAGAAAGATCTGCTTACAGTATAATTATTAGCAATCTAAGAACGTATGGTTTTGATGGACATGTTCACGCGTTGTTTCTATTGGTGGGGGTTTAGGTAACGGAAAAATTGAGACAAATAGAAGGAATACGAATCAATATACATATAATAGTTAAATATACTTCCGTAAATAGCTTTTGAATTTGCGATTTTCCTGGAGTTCTTAATTTGTTGAATAGGCATCAATAGCAAGTGTCATTTTTTGTTTTAACGGATTATTTACTAAATTAACAGAGTTAACTAGAAAAAACTTTTTTTATAGTAGTTACAGAAAAATTGATTTTAATATAGCGAAGTTGACGTTTTGAACTTAATATGACTACCACAAGGCAATGCATCTCTATAATGATTTTTCTAGAATTTTGTCAGCGGCATTCTGCACGGCCTAAACGTTTATTTAAATAGTAAGTTTTACCGAATAATTTATAAACACCCATATTAAAAAGTCTTTCACTTGAAATAAAAGCAACGAATACATTTGAATACTTCAACTTCCACACAAAGTTAATACCTGAGTTGAATTTTTGATTATTTATGTATTCAACAATAAGCAATTCGTCTATTGTAAAAAGGCAGTTCCGTGTTTCCAGAAATTATCCACATACTGGTAACATAGATGACAATAAAATACTATAAAGTTATCGTTTAAATTCTCGATTTAAGAACATACAAAACTGACTCAATTTTGATAAGAATTAGCAAAACCTGTTATCTCAAATAATGCATTTAATAAAAAAATTAATAAGTTATGAACTTTTGTATTAATTGTGCTAATAGATAATGAAAAATTAAACAATTTATTTTACGTATCCGAACTACGTCATATGTAATTTTTTACTTTTTCATTTATTTTATTTCAAATGTCTTATTGAAATCAAAAACATAAAATTTTTATGTAACAAGCCAACAACATCGTTAGACTGCCACCGTTTTTATAATAAAGAGTATTTTCGTATTTTGCTCTAGTACACATTGAGAAAGACTTATATACTTGGCGGTCTAGAACCTTTGGGTGCAGCTGTTTAAATCTAGCCGTTTGCACACTGCCGATTTAACGTAGCGTTGTTTGGACGCAGACATGTTTGGGCATTGTCGATTGAACGTAGGGTTATTCGGATGCAGGAATGTTTTTGAATGTAAGAACCTTTGTGCATTGTACTGAACTCATGCAAGCTTGGATAGGGACATTTGGGCGTAGGCCATTGAACGTAGACATATTTGAACATAGGAATGTTTCTACAAAAGAACGTTTGGACATTGTCGACCGAACGTAGGTCATTTGGCCAAGAGGACATCATTTACACGGTGTCGGTTCAACGGACAACGTTTGTACATAGGAACGTTTTCAAATAGGAATCTCTGTAAATTGTTGATTGAATGTTGGGCATTCGGTCACATGAACATTTGGATGCAGGAATGTTTGAGCATAAGAAAGTTTGGGCATTGTTGATTTAACTAATGGACGTTTGGACAGGAACGTTTGGACGTTGCCCATTAAACGTAGGAATGTATGAAAATAGCAACGTTTCGGTATAGTAACGTTTGGAAATTGTTGATTGAACATGTTTCTACATAGAAACGATTTTGAATAGGAACATTTGGAGATTGTTTATTGAACTTAGAACGTTTGGACACATGAAAATTTGGTCGTTGTTGATTGAACATAGGAATGTGTGAACATAGAAACGTTTCGACAAAAGCACGTTTGGACATTGTTGATCGAACGTAGGATGTTTGGCCACGAGGACATTTGCACGGTGTCGGTTCAACGTACAACGTTTGTACATAGAAACGTTTTGATATAGGAATCTCTGTAAATTGTTGATTGAATGTTGGGCATTCGGTCCCATGAACATTTGGATGCAGGAATGTTTGAGCATAAGAAAGTTTGGGTATTTTTGATGTAACTAGTGGACGTTTGGACGTTGTCCATTATATGTAGGAATGTATGAATATAGCAACGTTTCGGCATAGTAACATTTGGAAATTGTTGATGAACATGTTTCAACATAGAAACGATTTTGAATAAGAACATTTGGAGATTGTTTATTTAACTTAGAACGGTTGGACACAGGAAAATTTGGTCGTTGTTGATTGAACATAGGAATGTGTGAATATAGAAACGTTTCGACAAAAGAACGTTTGGACATTGTTGATCGAACGTAGGATGTTTGGCCACGAGGACATTTGCACGGTGTCGGTTCAACGTACAACGTTTGTACATAGAAACGTTTTGATATAGAAATCTCTGTAAATTGTTGATTGAATGTTGGGCATTCGGTCCCATGAACATTTGGATGCAGGAATGTTTGAGCATAAGAAAGTTTGGGTATTTTTGATGTAACTAGTGGACGTTTGGACGTTGTCCATTATATGTAGGAATGTATGAATATAGCAACGTTTCGGCATAGTAACATTTGGAAATTGTTGATGAACATGTTTCAACATAGAAACGATTTTGAATAAGAACATTTGGAGATTGTTTATTTAACTTAGAACGGTTGGACACAGGAAAATTTGGTCGTTGTTGATTGAACATAGGAATGTGTGAATATAGAAACGTTTCGACAAAAGAACGTTTGGACATTGTTGATCGAACGTAGGATGTTTGGCCACGAGGACATTTGCACGGTGTCGGTTCAACGTACAACGTTTGTACATAGAAACGTTTTGATATAGAAATCTCTGTAAATTGTTGATTGAATGTTGGGCATTCGGTCCCATGAACATTTGGATGCAGGAATGTTTGAGCATAAGAAAGTTTGGGTATTTTTGATGTAACTAGTGGACGTTTGGACGTTGTCCATTATATGTAGGAATGTATGAATATAGCAACGTTTCGGCATAGTAACATTTGGAAATTGTTGATGAACATGTTTCAACATAGAAACGATTTTGAATAAGAACATTTGGAGATTGTTTATTTAACTTAGAACGGTTGGACACAGGAAAATTTGGTCGTTGTTGATTGAACATAGGAATGTGTGAATATAGAAACGTTTCGACAAAAGAACGTTTGGACATTGTTGATCGATCGTAGGGTGTTTGGCCACGAGGACATTTGCACGGTGTCGGTTCAACGTACAACGTTTGTACATAGAAACGTTTTGAAATAGGAATCTCTGTAAATTGTTGATTGAATGTTGGGCATTCGGTCACATGAACATTTGCATGCAGGAATGGTTGAGCATAAGAAAGTTTGGGCATTGTTGATGTAACTAGTGGACGTTTGGACAAGAACGTTTGGACGTTGTCCATTAAATGTAGGAATGTATGAATACAGCAACGTTTCGGCATAGTAACATTTGGAAATTGTTGATGAACATGTTTCAACATAGAAACGATTTTGAATAAGAACATTTGGAGATTGTTTATTTAACTTAGAACGTTTGGACACAGAAAAATTTGGTCGTTGTTGATTGAACATAGGAATGTTTGAACATAGAAACGTTTCTACAAAAGAATGTTTGGACATTGTTGATCGAACGCAGGATGTTTGGTCACAAGGATATTTGCATGTATTCGTTTCAAAGTAGGAACGTTTGGAGATACAAACGTTTTGGGATAGGGATGTTTCGACATTGCTGGAGTTTAAACAATTAGGAATATTGAACACAAGGTTATATGTACGTTATCGATTGAACGTTTAGACATAGAAACATTAGAACACTGTTGATTGAACGTATGGTGTTTACAGACAGAGACACATGGACGTTGTCGATTAACCGTAGACATAGGGACATTTATACCGGCATTTGATGTAATGACGTTTGGACGCAGGAACGTTTCGATGTTGTCGATTCAACTTAGCACGTTTAGAGGTTGTTGGGTGGGGAGTTTAGGTGCAGAAACGTTTGACTGCTGGAAGATTTGGATGTTGTCGATTGGACGCAAGGACGATTAACTTTATATTAAAAATGTGTTTTTTTGCGGTTTTCAATGTTGGGAAATAATTAAACATTTAGAATTAGGTAAAAGGCTTGTTAATTATATTTGTTGTATACGTATACATGTACGGATAAGTAGTCTAAAGCAGGGATGAGCAACACGCGGCCCGCGGGCCGCATGCGGCCCGGCTCACTTTTTCGTGCGGCCCGTCAAAGCTTTACTTTTTAACTTTTGAAATATATATTTTTATGTGTTAAATTAGAAAAAAGGCTATTAAATTACAAAAAATATATGAATATATTTTAAAGCAGTTCCGATTTCATAAATATTGCACTTTTGAAGAAGCCATTCACATAAATCGTGCCGACGTACATAATCCACTGGTTGCAAACCTTGAACGCGTTGAACGTGGTAAGGGTATAGTCCCTGATCCCGCAAAATCCGCCAAACAGTAGAATGAGAAACGCCAGTTTGTAACGCAAGTCTTCTAGTGCTAACACTAGGACTTTCCTCCACTAATTCCAAGACATGCTGTTCTACATTAACGACCCTTTCTGCTCTTGGACTACCGCGATGATGTTTTTATGGTTGATACGTGCCATAATCCCGTAAATGTTGGACTGTTGTAGTAAATGCACGGCTGTTTGGAATGCGGCGCTCACATTTGGCTTGCCCTTAGAGCGTTTCCTTAAGCTTCCCCGTAAATAAGAACAACATCAGTAAGTTCAATGGTCGCAAAATTTTCCATTTTGGTAGAAACACTGCTTTCCAGCTTCAACAACAGACTGAATAGAAATTACTGACCTACCTAATAGTTTTGGGTTGTGGCAGGTGATAAGAAAGTTTTTTGCACTTCTACCTTACTCTCCTTTGCATAACATGTCTTTGAACTCAAATTTTTGTTATTATTCTGCTGTATTCCAACAATTTTGGGTCAAATTTTCAATTATTATTTTCTGATATCTTAAGGGTCCCATTGCCAAAGAAATGTTTTTTTTAGTTTATATATTAATCTACCATCGGATTTAATATTTGTGCCTATTTCTGATATACCCTGTGTAGACCAATTGATTGCAAAGAAGCAATGCCAAACTTCTCATTAAAATTTGGTTAAGATTTCTTCCATAATAATTACTTTTTGTTTTTTTTATACTATTTCTATTATGTTTTATTTGTGTTTTTTTTTGTATAGAGTTGTTATTTTGTTCATTTTATTAATAACGAGATAATTTGAGTGTATCATCTAGTGTTCATATTTTAATACGTTTCTTATATGTGGCCCGCAGAACATTTTTAAATTTGTAGTTGGCCCATTGTAAAAAAAGGTTGCTCATCCCTGTTCTAGATAATCAATTTTCGGCACTCTTTCTAATAGTGTCCCGTTTGCATATATTCTTCCATCTATTTGTAACTTGTTGCTGGCAAACATATGTTTAGTTTTCTTGGTGTTTCGACTTATTCCATACTTTTCGCTGATGTTTTGTTACGGGCCAAACGAGCTTTTTCGTCGACCCGCAACCGGATAGGTGGAAAAAGGCTTGCAGCTTAGCTCAGAGGAGTAGGGGGGGGGTTTACGGAAATTGCTTACGGGAGGAAATCTTCCTGGTTGTGACAGAATAGGTCAACATTAGTGGGCGCCACCTTCCAAATACAGCTGATTGCAGGTTCTCGTGGAAAGCCGAAGAGCCTGCAGCTTAGGGGAATCGAACTCACCTTTATTGTGCCTCCCTCCTGTTTATAAAGCTTGCAAAATTCGTACACACACAAATACAAAATATACAATAATAAAAGATGTAATAAATTTTAAAACACATATAATTAACCTTCTGAGAGTAGTTGACGGTACAAAAAAATATGACAGCAAGTAGTAATATTTTGCTCAATACAACAATCGGTTAAAAGAACGTTCGATTAAGGGGGAGCTCGCCGCCCATGGCTTACGGTATTTAAAGTCTTTCAACAACGTGGCCAGTGGCGTCTGAGTTTACAAAAATATTACAGTATGTAGTTTCCTTTTACAATTAACAGCAAACAAAAAGAAATGACAATCGACGACTGAAGGTCGCCTCTTGTCGCCTCAAAAAAGGGTTAAAAAAGTTAACGCGTACAAGGTTTCTTTCACAACACAAAAAAAAACGAATTCCTTTACCTTGACTTTCGGTGAATGGAGTAGAAAGAGAGGCACAGTTTCGGGGTTGTTTTCCAGATGCAGGTACAGTCTGGGGGTATTTTCAGGTCCGGGAAAATGTTCCTCGGGAAACTTTGGGTCGAAATAATTACTGGTACGCCCCTGGGGATTAGATTGCGTCCCGAAGGGGTTCAGACGGTTGAAACAACATGAAACACAAACTTCCACAGGTTTTTAAATCGCTTATATCCGATAAAAATCGAAAGGACGATTACACTTACTTAATTGTCCAAGCACCAAAGCTTAACACTCTGCTAATTTTTATGTAAATCCGACTTGGTCGAGATTCTATTTGCCCACAGCAAAATACGTTACGATAAAACTCAGTGTAGCAGAAGAGCCGCGAAAAAAACCCTGGTCTTCGATAATCCGTCCGCCTGTGCCCAGAGTTTAGTGCCTACTTTATTTCTTTACGGCCCTCATAGATGGACATGGGCGACCGGAGTCAGCGAAGGTGTAAAATCGACTGACTAACTAAATTTCCTCCGTCGCCGCAAAAACATCGCTCAGCCTAATTTGTTCTAGAACGAAATTGACACGTGCGTTTTCCGAGAGAAGCTTAAAAAGCAATATCTAGAAGGCTAGCGCTGCTAACGAAGGAATTCTCGGAAATATTTTGGTCGCCGTTCATAAACATATTAAGTGTTAGGTTAAATTTTGAAGTGAAATTAAATTTTAAGAATATAACGGAAACTGTAATCGACATAAAAATTGCAATTAAAATAGAAATTTGATTCCTATGAAGCGGCAATTAAAATATTGCTCTAATTCAGATGGAGCTGCACAATCAGATGAACATAACAGTTTGTCACTCGATTTTTTAGTCTTTGTGTCCCTTCAGCGGTAGTAGATAGCAGTATCGTATCATTAATACATTTTATATTGTTAATACAAACTCAATTTATAATATTCCGTCTTTTACGTTTTCCACGGCTGCACTGAAAAATTTCTCTGAATACATATTGAAAAGTAGCCGGAAGAGTACACATCTCCGTCTAGCCCCCTTTGAACAGGCACTTCTTGTGTATCTCGTCTTCAATTCTCACTAAAGCTTGCTGTCGTTAGTATAAGATAGCTATTATTCTTGTGTTTTTATTATTTATGCTGGTTTATAAAATATCTATAACTCATTTTGCCGCACTCAACATCCCGACATCTTGCAATCATAACTTATAGGCTCATCTCCTCTCTTATCCCAAGACTGTTCTTAAACCTGAATTGTCCTTTACCTATTTTTTTCTTAGTTTTATATAGATACTACCATGTATCATACGCAAAAAGGGTATTAGTACATGGTGTTCTAGATGGCTACCCAGATGTACTAGTACTGTAGTAGAGGTGTTGGTAGCTCAATTGATAGAGCCCTTAATTTCTGACCAAACCATTGATTATGACTTGATTTAGATCCTCCAGCGTTACCACGTAGCGTATAAAAATGTTGTGCTGCAACCCATCATACAAAACAATAGTAGGGCCTAATGGCTGAAACCTTTCTCAGATTTTTGTCGTTCAGATTCGACGGTAAACTGCATGCCTCCCGTGTTTCTATCTTTGCACGCGACAGAGAAGAGGGCAGTATTCAGCAGTGGGAGGAAAAGTCCGTTATTGATGCTTTAATCCGATACACATCTAGAAAACAATTTCACCGAATTGTTTTTGCGCTAAGCTAACACTCTGCTAATATATAGAATCCGTCGTAGGTCTCAAATTCTTTTGCCGAAAGCAAAAATACGAAACGATAACTTGATTAGCAGAAGAGCTGCGAAACAAAACCCGGTATTCAAAAAAATAAAACACGTCAGTTCACTCCCAAACCATCCCATCCACTTTTTTTTTAAATTTATTAACGGCCCCCGAAGATGGAATCGGGTGACTGGGCCGAGCAAAAGTGGAAATTCGACTCTGGGCCGGAGAAGATGTTAAGTCCGACTGAAGAACAAAACGCCAGGCGAACATACATCGGCCAAAAAATATTACATTACATTGCGAAATATAGTGCAATAATTCTGGAACAATTTAACACGTGCGACTTCCGGGAATCATAATAACACAAAATCCCATGAATTGTTGTCGATCGGCAAAACCAGCCTGCAGCCTGCAGAGGGATCTTTCAAAGGCTTTGCGAAATTGGCCTCCCATAACTCAACCTTAAAAAATAAAATAGCGATCGACTTAAGAATGGCAATTAAAATAGAATTTTGATTTCTGTGAAGCTGCAATTAAAATATGACTCTAATTTAGATGAAGTGGCAAAATCAAATGAACATAACAACTAGTAGTTTAATGTATTTCTGCGAAATAAGCTTTGCTCGATCTTTGAGTATATTATCTGCGCTCATTGTTTCCTCATGTTTGTATGTTGTATTATGTTCTATACGTTCTCTTTAGTGATTCTTAAGGCAAATGTTGCTTCAGTAAGTAGTTGTTCTCCAGGATGGTTGACTTGGAAAAGCTCTTATAATTATTCGGTCCATATTTGTATATTATCTTACATATCTATTAGACTTTTTCTATTTTTAATCGTTTTAGTGCCCATGTTATTCCCTTTGTGGATTACTACCAACATTGTATTGAGTTTATATAATAATCAGTCCTTTTAATTATACCCCTTAGTAGTAGTAAAGTACAAGTACGATAAACGCATACGGAAAATCTTTATTTTTCTTTTTAGCCTTGCTTCGAGGTTTGTTGTTGACATTCAGATTCACAACTTCCATAAAGTTTGGCAGTCTAATAAACACTTTCTTAGATCACACAAAAGTACTTGTTTCTTATTCCATGTGAGAATTTGGCTAAATTAAAATTAGGTAAATGTATGCCATTGTTGGCTTTCGGTTTAAAGCGTCGTACGGATTGACGTCATGCGAAAGCGCGCTGCTTTGAAGCTATTTAAATTGAACGTCTTGCGCGCGAAATTCTAATAATTGTTTATTCATTAAGTACTCATATTTCGGAAAAAATATTTGCTAATCGTGTTAACTTAACATTAAATATCATTTTAATACACCTAAAGACAATTATAAGTACCTCCTATTGGATTAAACAAATAACAGAATAATAAGAAATTAAACTTTTGCGGTAACAAGGTATATTTTTATGTTCCAGTATTGTCTCGTGTTATTATTTTTCTCTTGGGTGGATTAATTCCGGTGGAGAAGCCGGCATAGAACACACACCCTTCAGAAGAGTAAAACAACCTCGTCTCACATTAAGCCGACTGTACTAAATATTTATGATTTTTGATCCCTCAACACAACGCGTACCTTTTAGATGATCCCTTAACGAAGGCTCTCTCATCCCAAATCAATCAATTCAGGTGTTTCCATGGTAACTTGAGACACATATTAAGAGTGAGCCATTTAGAAAATTATACACAGTGTTTTCTGTCGAGGGGAAACTGATCAATATTCAAGGATAAGGGATAATAATCGTCGGGCGAAAGTAGCGGGAAGCACCTTTCACATAGGTTTTGTTTCGGGGAGATTTCGCGCTGATAATCCATTGAAAATTTAATTTGGTTAGATGTACCTTCTAAATTATTTTATGCGTAAAGGTTTGTTTTTTGCCTTTCAGAAATTCTTGTGTTTGTAAGTGATGAATGAGAAAAATTTAATTATTTATGCGTGAAAAAATATGAATGAAAGGAAAACAGAAGTAGAAAAAAATGGCGAGGAGATACCGTTAAAAATAATTGTAGGATATTATTCTACTGCTGATTAACTTAATTTAATTACGAAATCATTAAAATTTTGTAACCAAATATTAACTAATTTTTTAATTAGAAATATTTCTGGCATGGATTAAAACTGATTAAAAATCATACGAACTAGTTTTCATGTTCGTAATTTGGTTCGCATAAAGAAAGAAGGAAACTAAAGTAGGTTGTAGTTGTCATCTTGAAGTAAGTACTAGTGATGACCCTTTACAGCGCACACTTCGTTACCAACAGTAAAACATTGAATGCAACGACACAACAAGTACTGTACTCAAAGTGGTGTGGTAATTTAATGAAAATCACACCCAGTTTGTTTTGATGAGCTTGGGTTATTTGTTTTACATGAGAGTAAATAATATAAATTGAACACTGTCAATAATTATTATTTATATTCAGGGACTTAATGTTTATAACAATGTTAAGAGAATTTTACATATAATAATAAACACCTAATTTCACTAACGACTTTGTAATTGTTCGGATAGGCAGAGAACAAATGTTGTAATGTTCTCCACGCCTAACAGTAGGCAACCCGTTGTACATATATAATATTTCAAAGTTCGTTCAGACAAGCCGATGCTGCGCGGTTTTGAGTTTAAAATTTTGAGGGGATAGGAGATTCTAAAGGGCAGTTTCCCGTAATTAAGTCAGTGGGTTAAACATTGTCAACCTTGCCGGACGTTTATTGTGAATAGTGAATTTTTATTGAAATCGTTTGTCGATTGGGAATTAGTTTTCCGCTTTGAGAGTCACTTCACAAAGGAGCTTTTCCCATAGTTGTAGGGCAACAATTCTCCAGGAAATTATTTTGCAATATAGAATTTACTCCGGTAAAGAAGATTTGTTTTGGGATATGCCAGAGTCCATCAACTGGTGAGTTGGTTATTAGCCAAAAATTGTTGTCTTGTCGTAATCTCCAGAACCTTAGTCCTAATCTCGAATAAATTTTACTAGGCAAAAAATCGTACATCGGGACTTCCAGAAATTAAGACGACGCTGTAGAAAAACTCTACATTTATAAGTAGTGCGAAAATTGATAAGCTGTCCTCGCCGAGTAACCTTGTGAGGGTTTTTCCCGAACCGAGTGAACACCTGGGTCTATTACTGGTGTATGGACGAGCTGATTGCAGCTGATCAAGGGAAGTGCAATTTTCAAAAACTGTATATCCTTGTCTTATTGTTCACGATTTCGTGATATTTATTTAAAAATTAATTTTATTAATTGATTGGGTTCAACAATTGTGTCATTGGGATTTAATTGGGGTTACGTGTACATATGAAATACGATTGTAATATTCCATATTCCAATTTTACGTACAGCAGATATACAGGGTACTCCAATAGGGGTTTCATATTGCGTTGTAAGAATTCACGCTTTAACGATAGTTGTAGATCGTTGCTTACGCATGTTTTCGTGAAGCAAAGACCTACGGAGTTACGGGATGCGCTAAAAATTTGCTAACATATTGTTGTATAGCGCAATACCGGTCCTAAAAATTGTTTGAGTTTGCCAAGTTAATTTTCGTTATATCCCGGGAGAGTAACGTAAAATTGGGACTTCAGTATTTTAGTTTAAATCATTGTTCTGCACAGAAATGTAGAACTGTGAATGGGTTTTATTGATTTATTAAGTAAACAGAGATTTGGTTGCAACTTGTGTTTTATTTTACACGAATTAATTGGATTTAAGTCTACGTAAAGGATAGATATAACTAAAATAAAGGTAGGTGATTACTTTTTTTGGGGTCCGGCTTCTCGTTTACCACCTCGGACGATGCTAGAAAATTATAAGTCGGTGGCGCCTATTAATTATTTGTTTTGAACCTACTCCCTCTTCGATTGGGTTTCCGGGAATCTGGCATCTGTCAATGTGTAATAGTCTTCCTAAACAGTGGCGGAGTGATGAGGTTGTTTTTGTAATTCAACCAATTTTTGTAGTAAAGTATAGTATAGTAAAGATTAAAGGTGTGACAATGTTTATATGACTTCTTTATTTATGTTTATACATATATTTCTAAAATTATATTCTGGCTTCTGACTGAAACTTTTTATATATTGGCTGTTAATTTTTGTTTGGAAAAAATTTATTGAAATATCGATTTCATGACGAACCTCCGCATTAGTAGTACCAACTCAAGTTGGCAGCAGCTGCCTTGAATTTAATACAACCACAGTATTTAATTTATTTTTTAAAGCTAAAATTATTGCTAATATAAACTAATACTTTCTAGAGATAAATAGTTTCATATCACTTTTCTATTTTTCTGTCTACCGTTTCAATTTGTAACTTCTTCTTGTATGTAATATCTACAGTTGTCCATTGATCTTGTATTGGTATTATATTTTCTTCTTTTTTGTTTTATATCATGTTTCTTTAATATTATATGCTTTCGTTGTTTCGTCTTCATCTTCTTAGTTTCGCCTCTTTTTGTGTTATATATGCGTCCCCTTTCCAAATATTATAGTATTTTTGCTAATTATTTAAAGTGTTTGTTAATTCATTTCCTCTTTATTTGTTATAAATAGAGAACGGATTTTATGCAAACTGCATATAATGTAATTTTTGCATATCTTGCGAAACAATCGATAATATGGACGAATCACGGTGTTTAGAGATAAATAACACTAATTTATTGATGCATATTTTGCATAGTTAGGCAAAGTCTGCATATTTAGACGTTTTATGCATATTTATGCTTACATTTTATATTTATGCATACATTTTATATTTTTTGCGATAGGTTTCGAATTTTATGTAACAGTGGTTTTTATAACATCATAGCTTGCTTTGCATTTTGTATGAGTAAGGTCGCAGATAGTTTATTATAAACGTAGTTAATTTTCTCATAAGTTGGGTAAACACTAGGTTCTGCAGATTGTAGATAGATTTTGTATATTGGAATATTTCTTTGAACGTTTAAATCCCTTTTAACACTTCATTCTTTCTAAAGTACTTGTGCTTGACATTAGTAATTTGCTGCTATTGTAGTTTAAGCTTTGGCTAGAATATTTCAACTATTTCATGATGCATTTCTGGTGAAGTTCATTGTATTTGTATAAATCTTTACCTTTAATATTCGAATTGCAGTTCTCAGAGTAGCTTGAGCTGGCATTTATTAAAGGCAACTACAGTTTTGTGTCAAAGTCAATAACAGAGTTCGAAAAATAAGGAATTACTCTAAACGAATCTTTGGAGCTGATAACCCGGTTTGAAAATTCGTGTAAAAATGTAAGAAGTGAAATTGGGGCAATTATTTTGGAAAAATTTAATTCGGCAATGAAAAAGAATCCTGGTTATGCTGTTTTAAAAGACATAAATAGAGTTCTCAATGGCGAATTTGTTGAAGAATTAAATTTGGATCTTTATATAATTTCAAAATTTGCAAATGCCCCATGCACGTCGGTAGATGTTGAACAATCGTTTTCAACTTACAAATACATGTTTACCGATAGAAGACACAAATTTCTTCTTGAAAATGTTGAAAAACATTTAGTTGTAAGTTGTTTTCATAATAATGAATCATAGTTTAAAATTTAGCATAAGCTGATTTGTAGAGATAACTATAATTATAATTAATTATTCTGTATTGCTGTAATTTTGTTAGTAGAATAAAATGTATTAAAAATGTTTTGTTATTTGTGAATTTTAATGCGTATATTTGCATTTAACTTTTTAACTTTTATCAGTTTATCATAAATCGTTTTTAAAGTCGATTTGGAACATATGCTATTGCATATGGAAGTGCATATTTTCAGAATTTACTGCATATATTTAAAAAATAGTGTGCATATATATGCGCATATTTCCGCAATAATCGACTGCATATATTCCGTTCTCTAGTTATAAATATGCTTCGTAGAAATGAACTTTCAGTAGTAGCGTTTTATTTTGTACATATTATACATGTTTATCCTATAACGGTGTATAAACTGAACAATATGTAACAAGAAATGTTTAGTATGTAGGAGACCAATAGGAAAGCACTTGAGGTTAGTTTTTCAGGGCATATTGGTGAAAACGAAAGCGATTTAAGTGAGTATTGATTTTGAATATTAACTTCATTATCGATACTATATAAAATTTAGAAATTTAGGTGAATGTTAAATCACAGAAATTACATGTCGGCTTGGCGCCGGGGATTCACACGCTGACTACCGGCGATTCACACGTAGACATTGTTAGGCGTGGTGGAGCATTGTGGAGTTAACGTATATTCAGTAATAGCTACACCAAGCTACGCCGCCGCGATTATGCCACGTTTGGTACTATGGTAGACTCGCGTTTTCACAAGGTTATTAAAAAATATCCAACCCTTGTCATGATACCAAGAAATGACTAGACACTTTCAAGAAGAATTAATTAAAAGCCAGCCACCTACTCGATACCACCATTAGTTGGATGTGTAAAATTTAGAAATTCAGGAGAAGATTATCTAAAAATACATGTGACAATGTGTTTCTTGCAGGTCAAAGCAAGCAACTGCGTTATTATTTCCAAATTTCTCATTCTTCTTTCTGTAATACTTGATGGATTGACCTGTAAAATATGTTTTCCTATTTTTCAGACTTACTTATCAACGTCAAGCATGGGCCACTAGCTGATCACACTGTATGTACTGGTCTGAATAAATGTGTGAATTGAATTGCAACATGTCTATTTACTGTGTTAGTGTTGGAATGCGTAGTTTTATATTTTATTTACATTTTATGGATATACATAGATGCTCCTTAATGGATATTATTTTCTCATTATCATGTTTTTATCCTGATGCATATCTTTGAGGCCGTGATTGGTCAAATTAGTTTATTTTTCACACTTCTTTTTCTTCTTCTGTGGGTGCTTTGTCTTTTACGGGGCGTAGCGATCTTCGCACCTATGCCTGTGTAGCGCGTTTTTTTAAAGTAGCACAAACATTAGCGAACCTACAGCTTAAAGTGGACTCTGAACCACGAGAACTGTAAACACTTCTACTCCAACGAAGATTTACTAGACAGAATACCTCGCTGGAGAATGGCCGTTAAAAATCCGATGTTCCGTACCGGGAATTATAGAACCATAGACTTTCAGAATAGAAGTCCAAGCGCTGACCTCTAGCCCACGACTGCCTTTTACATTTAAATAGAGCCAAATATACGGTTATATGTATTGCTCTATGTAAGTTTTCTTCTTTCAGATATAAAGCTTTCTGGCAGAAATATATATTGGTCTTCTGTTAGAAATATAATCATTTCTTGTAGCAAATATAATATCTCTCTATTAATTACAAAGAGAAGAGAACGTCGCAGGAGTAGACGTAAAGGAATAGAAGAGGCTTTAAGAGAAAGAAAAGTAAACGATCAGGGGAGGAACATGCAAAGATGGAGAAGAATTTTGGGTACCGAACAAGGTTTTTAGAGGCTAACACATTGGAAGGAGGGAGAGAGAGAAAGAGAGAGAAATAGAGAGAAAGAGATAAATATACCCTTTCTTCTCTGACCAATTTTATATCTAAGAGAGGATGTAGCTGCAACGCGCCTTGTATTATAGTGGAGGCACCACCGTCGCACACCTGTGCGTCTGTTAATATATGCGGTGTTGTCGGTTGGGTATTTATTTCACGAGCAAATAATTCTTGATGATTTTCTCACTATATCGATTTTGGGCATATATAAGCTATTACATGATTATTATTGTGGTATACAATTTTGATTTGAAAACCTTCAGGTTTTCTAAATTTTGAGATAGCTTTGAAAATGAAAATTTTGTAGGTAAATAAAAAATTCAAAATTCTTTTTCATTTAAATACTTATGAAAATGCGAAACTTTTATAGCATTATTAATTTTAAATATCTTTGACCATGAATAAATTATAGGAGTAATATTTAAGGGAAATATAAATATTTTAACTGGATATTTTAATAGCCTTTCCAGTTATGAATGGAATGTTTAAAAATCAGGATGGTTTCATTTTGGAAGCGAAAGTTCGTTTAAAAATCATTTATTGACATCGGAGAACTCTGTCGTATAGTAGATTTAAAATACTTATAAAATATGTATAATTTCCGAATCCAGATATTTTTTGGAAATTTTTATTATGCAAATAAATTTTAATTAAACTTCTGGATTATAAATTCCCTCAAGCTAAATCATAATTTAACAGATATGAATCTTTTTCCCATTTAGCAACTTTCACTTTTTCCAAAATATTATTATACAATACATCTCCGTTAGAAGGGTGTCCCTACAATTCCAAGGTTGAAGAAAAGTCCCAAGAATTGTTTACAGAATTAAAACGAAAGTTTCTACACAGCATGCAAACACGTAAGTAACTTCAGACCAGATGTACTACAGACATAGGGGACCTACAGCTTAACGTGAGCTCCGAGCCATAGGTGTAAACACTTCTACTTCAAAGAAGATTTACCTTGCTAGTTCGCCATTGCCTTGCGAGGTAGAGTGATCTTTAAAAATCCGATGTTCTGGTACCGGGAATTCAACTCCAGACTTTGAGTATAGAAGTATAACGCGCTGATCTCGAATCCACGACCGCCTATTACATTTAAATTGAGCTAAATATACGATTACATGTCTTTTTAGATATAAGTTTTTTCTTTCGGATATAAAGTTTTTTTCTCTGAGCAATAGCATCATTCTAATATTTTTTTAATCTCTGAAATATATGGGAGTTTTCTGTTAGAAATATTTTTTCATATAATATTTCTCTATTAAATATAAAGAGAAGAGGATCACGTAGGAGTAGGCGTTAGAGGTAGAAGAGGCATTCAGGGAAAGTGGAATAGAAGATCAGTGGAGAGAAGCAAAAATGGAAAAAGGTTTTGGTTTGGCCGCGGACCAACCGGAAGGAGAGAGAAGCGACTTTTTGTCTAAGAGAGACTGTAGCTGCAACGCGCGTTACAATGAAGTGGTGGCACCACCATATAAGCGGTGTTGCCTTTTTGTTCCTTATGTTTTTGGCATATACTTCTGCTGAGATGGATGTGATAAGTTAATACATTATTACAGTGAGTTATTGTATAAAATTAAATGAGACCAATAGCTTTGGTGTGAAAATTTTCAGGTTTTAAAAAATTTCCGAAAGCATTAAAAATAAGACTCTTCTATGATTAAAAAATAATTTTGTAGGTTGTTCAAAACTCTCTTTTAATAAACTTATAAATTTGTCTCTATAATTCCAAGGTCAAAACTATTTTCAAGGAAAGTCCGAATAATATTTACAGATTTAAAACAGAAGTTTGTACACAGTATGTAAACATGTAAGTAACTTCAGACCAGATAATTGATCGATGGATCAATTAGTTAAATCAGTAGTTTTACGTCAGTCTGCCGACTAATTTGTAACGACGGCAACACCGCTTAGTAGGCAGGTGCATCTCCAGACGCTAAACATTCGCGAAGGTGTCGCCTCCAGTATATATCAACGAACATCGGAATGACAATCCTACGTTAGTAAAAGAAGTCGTCGTGTAAGAGAGTAATTATATATGTATTACAAAGACAATTGTGTAGCTCATACCGAAACCCTAATATCTAAAACTTTTTGACTAATATGAAAGCAAGAAACTAATTTTGACTTATTCGGCATCTCTTAGTCATACGTTTATTAGAACTGTGTAGAAGATTTCCGGTGGAATCGTATACAACCGTCAAATAAGTTTTAGGAGCGCTCATTTCTGGAAAGACAATTCAAAAGAGGTTTAAATTTTCTTCCAAGTTTCTTGTTACCCCCGCTTTCAGAGTATACATATATAACAAATATAGCAAAACCGCTCGCCGCAGTCTTAGGCAATTCGAGTCGAGCAACATCCATTCTAATGTCTAATATCTGACTGGGGGCTGAGTGGCTGAGTTATAGATTCACCAGATCCGATATTCAAATCAGGCTCACCCTCGATGAAGGGTTGCGAATATTCACAATCATATTTTCTCCAAGGGTGAACACCCTCAAATAGCTCGCCTTTGTGTATACGGACAGATTTTTTCACACATTTTTGGTTATTGGTTTTGTTAACATTTCTTGCTCGCTTCTTGCTCCCCATTTCTAATATCCTTCGGCGCCAGGAAAACTGCCATTTTATAATGTCCCTGTTTTTTGAACTGTGTATAAGATTCTTTCACATCAAGTTCTATTTTTCTGTGATTTATACTCATCATTTTTCTTGTAATACATGGAAGCACCGGAAAGGGCGAATCTCAAAAACTGTTTAAATGTTTGCAAAGAATTGAATTAAGAGAAATACTAATCAAACAGCAAATATTATCGAAACCGCAACAAAAAAGAGTACAATGGTTGAGCAAATATCTATATTTAAATACCTTCGAATTCTTCCACTGGGGACATTTGATATTCGCCCTGTCAGCCTCAAAGCTGACATATGATTTGTGGTCGCAAATGTCGTATCTGCCCCGTTAGCATTTATCCACGGCCCGCTTAGACTATTGTGACATTAAACATTTTTTGTGGGGATGCGACTCGCTATTTGGATATGTTTGAATGTATCGTGACGTGTTGGGGTGGGGGTGATCAATATGAATATTTCCAAGACGAAGATTTCCATGCACACATGAATGCTTGGTGTTATTTGTGTTCGGGGTAAATATTTGAGCAGATGAGAAAATGTGGTCCTGGGGTTTTCCTCTATTTATTCCTCCAATCAATCTATTATTTGACTTTATGAAAAGTGGGAGCAAGAGGATGGAAAATTATATTGTTTATTAATGTCCAATGAAAAACATCATTGATTTTAAACAAGAATTGTTTGTAAAACCGTTGCCCCATTTGTACTTCAATTGCCAACTAAGTGATCCCGTGGACCACGCTTCATGTTTTGTATAAGATAATGTCCACGGCTCACCTCTTCTTCGTATTTTAAAAAATGAAAACACATTTCGTTTACACTGGATACGTTGTAAGCGGTTAAATATGAATTGCAAAGAAGTAAGGCGGAAAACAGGAACATAACGTTTATTACGGCTTACTAAAATTATTACATTACAATTTTAAATGCTTAAACTGTAATACTTTTCTTCATTAATGAGATATTCACCGTAACATTAGATATTGTCTTAATGTTGTTTGATAATCGAAATAAGAAGACTATATTTTGTTGTCCGGATGAATAGATATAATTTTTTATTGTTTGCTGATAATTCATATTGTTTAGTATTTTTATGAATCCAGCGTTTGCTGACCTAAATGGCTTCATACAAGTCTACAAATTGTTGTAAATTTTAACGAATTCCGTTGTTCGCAAATGTTTTGTTATCTGAAGTCGAGTTAGGCGCTTTCGAAGCCCAGAATTACTGGGACACATGTATTAAATAATGCAACCGTAAGAGTATACTATGCCCTGGAATCTATAAGATGTTAATATTTTTAATATATTGTGTAGTCTTCAGGTACAGGATAAGTATAACACACTGTATAGATTTTTTGAGGCAATTGAGTCTCTTGATAAACTGTTGCTTGTTCGTTTCCTTACTAGAGAGGGTGTTGATTGCATTACAGTTTTCGCAATATTGGTCATTTTTAAAAAATGCCTCGGGGTAGAATTAGTTGTGATAAGAATAAGAGAAATAATAGCATACTAATGATATCGCTGTTGTCATAAACACTTCACTATGTCTGGTGGTTTTCAATTTATTCGAAACACTAATGTTAAATGAATCTGTTCCCAAAAATTATTAAATTTGTAATTGAAGAGTGGAAGTTACAAAAGCGGTAAGCACCAAATCTAAACAGTAGAGTTATTACCATAGAAAAGTGCTGTGTGCCATGCTGCATGTCTTGACAAAAGCAGTAGATACCATGATGAACACAGAACTGCATAGAGCGTTTGTAAGAAGGTGGTGTTAGTATCTATCAAGCCTATTGCTGTACAAAGGTGTTAAGTGCCATTTATGCTATATGACTAATATTTGCATTGTGTTGGTGTAGTTTTTAAAATTGAGTAAAATTCTATTAAATATACGCAGAAGTAAGGAAAATGGAAGATTTGGGACTGAACAAAAACATATAAGGCCTGAAAAGCATATAAAACTAGGAAATACAAAGACAAAAAATAAAAAGTAGAGCCACAACAACAGGTTTGTAAATATAGCCTAAAATTTATTATGAATGCGACTTTGAACATTTTAATATTAATATTGTATCTGTACAATTTTGGTTTTAGGTTACCTCTAAATGTAAATTTAGTTGCAATAGCAGTATCTACGCAAGGCGCAGAGTTCTTCTTCAACAATATTATGCTGAAAATGCAAAGACGCAGGGCACATATCTAATGGAACTCATTCAGTTCTCTAGGAATCGAGGGTTAGACGGCGCCGGCATGGTAATTATGAAGTTCTGGAGGAAAGTAGATGCCAAAGAAGAGTGTGCTACACTCTTTCGAATGAGGAAGGAAACTTTCTTCCGGTGTGTAAGAAAACCGTTATGGATACTTTCGATTTTAGGAGAAAGCAGACTGGATGTTGTTATTAACAAGAAGAAACTGGACAACATTTGTATTTCTGATAAAAGAACCCGTCATACGGCATCAACATTTTCAGAAAATGATTATCAGCTTGTGTAATATCACATTACTTCTATTCCACGGGACGTTGACGAACAAAGTTAAATAAGGAATACTAAAGTTCGGATTTGAATGTAAACAGACTATTTAAAGTATTCCAAAAGAAACATCCTTATTCTACAGAGCTGTTTTTACAAAGTCCTTTCCAAACTGTTCCTTTCGTCGATCAAGAATGGGCACTTGTCACACCTGTGACAAACTGGATTGTGAAATCTGAGCAAAGCTTACAACAAGCACGACTGCAAAGGTGCAGATGGAGCTGCATCACTGGAAAGCTTCTGAAACAAGACACCATTAACTCCCAACAACCAAGTAGCAACGTATGCTGTATATCCATGGATCTAGAACCAGTCATCAGTGATCCAGCGGGCTATAGACCAATAAGTCTACTGTCTACACTGCCCAAACTCCTGGAGCGAATAATTCAGCATCGACTCATGAATTTCCTAGAAGATAGCAACGCTATACCTCAAATTCAGTTCGGGTTTAAAAGTCACCACTCCACAAATCATCAAATACTAAGACTCACTGAGATGATAGAAAAAGGCTTCGAAAACAAATCGCATACCTTAATCACATTTATGGACGTAGCACAAGCTTTCGACCGAATCTGGATAAATGCGCTGTTGCACAAAATGAACATACTTTCATATCTCATGCAAACCATCAAATCGTTTCTAACACACAGAATATTTAAAGTCAAAGTAGGATCATATGTCTCTACATCCCGACAAGCCAAGGCCGGTGTTCCACAAGGCTTGATCCAATATCCAATACAATAATATTTTTATCCCAACAATACCAGCTGCAAACCTTGCCATGTACGCGGATGACACCGCCATCATCAGACAAGACCAATACATTTATCAAGCAGCTCGCAATCTGTAACTAGGGGTGAATCAACTACATAATTGGTTTGAAAAATGGTGCGTTACAATAAACGCGACCAAATGTGAGTCTAAAATTTTCACACCAAGGATAAATATTAATAGCACGCCAATTGACTGGAATCCTAAAGACAGCGCCGTTAAATACCTAGGTATATACCTAAATCGAAGACTGACTTGGAGCTACCATGTCAACAAAAAATTATCAGAATCGTATGCTCGACTGAACCTGCTATATCCAATCCTCAACAGAAAGTCCACGCTTAGAATAAAATGCTGCATACTAATATATATACAAGCATAATTAGACCAATATTCACTTATGGCTGCTGTCTGTGGAGCGCGACATCCAAAACGAACAACAATAAATTACACATCCTACAAAAAGTATTGCGCACCATCACCAATGCACAATGGTTCGATAAAAATATACAACTACATAGAAAAACTAACATGCCCACTGTGCAAGAATTTATTACCAAGATATCCAAGAAATTTTAAAACAATGTAGACCAATGCAATGGCGCCGTATACTTTCAATTGGGCTCAAAAACACTACACACAAGATTAAAAAGGAAGCTAGCCAGAGACCTGTTGACAAGTGATAGTGAATAATACCCTTTACTCATAGTGAACAGAAGCGAATAATAGTAATAGTAATTAATCATAGTGAACTGATTACCAACCTATGACGTTATGTGCTCATAAAGAAAAACTTGGTGATATGGTGCGACAACTGCGGTGGTCAAAATAAAAACAAGTTTGTTGTGTTTGTCATAGTATTCCTGGAATGTTTGATTTAATAGAGCAGAGATTTTTGGTTGGTGGGCACAACTTTATACTAATCGACCTTATTTCTGTTACTGAATCAGCAAGATACAATCCACCATTCAATGTTGCGATTCCAGGAAATTTGTTTGACGGTAATCTGTTCGAGGAAATTCGTTCGAACTTTAATTTGTTTGAATGGAAAAATGTTCTAAAGGAAAAATATTCGAAAGAGAAGATCAATAATAAAATTTTATATAATGAATTATTTTATTTTACAGATACATATACTTTATACATCCAATGTTAATACGAATTATTGTGGGCAGTTTCTGTCACAGGTCATTTGGCGATTGCTGCTGGGTATAGTTGGGAAGATGAGTTGGATACAATGTAGTGAGGAGTGTCTCGGCTTTGAACGGCCGCTTCCTTCATGTCACTGTAGGCCGCTTTTGCAGCAATCTCTGCAGCTTGGCCAGCGTGATTATGCTCGCCGGTTTCCTTAATACCTACTTGATTTTTGTAATTGCGCGTCCTTTACACGAGAATTTCTTAAAATGTTCGCACTTCCAGTACACTTTACTATCACAACTTCTGCCACGTACGTATAAATAACCGTTAAAAGACAGCATATCTTTGCCTTTCCAAATCTTAATAAAATTCATAGCCATTTTAAGAAAATTGCAAGATACACAACGTGATCAAACAGAAAAACAAAAATGATTTAGAAACACTTGAGCACATATTTATATGGTGGCTGAAAGGGTGGGGTAATATCCCTTAACAGTACTTTTATTTTTCAGGGAATCACAATGGTAACTTTGAGATTAGTATAATAATGATCCTCCCCCTAATTATGGTTCGTTACATTCCAAGCAGCGTGTTAAAAGATTATTTTGGAAATGTTGTTAAGTAAAGTAATCATTTGAACCAGGATCGCTAATGAAATACGAATCACTTTCCTTGCACATAACTAACTTAACAATTGTTTACGCGATAATAAATCTATTTTCTTTAGATAAATATTCAAAATTATTAAAGAGAATATTTTTCGAACACCGACTAGGAAATTTTTGTTTAAAAAAATTTCCGTTCGAACAATTTCCCTATCGAATATTTTTCCTTCTTCTTCTTCTTCTGTATATAGGCCAATGGCCTGTTAATTACCTACAACAGAGTAGGTTCTGTGAGCCCTCTTTGCACGTATGCCGGGCAGGGGGCTAGCCTAACCCGTCGAACAGAGAAGAGAAGTTCCACTACAAGGTTTACGATTGTCAACGATGTTTGTATGACAATATTTTTCCGCTAAAACAAATTACCGTTCGAACAAATGGTCTCAAACAAATTACCGTCGAACAAATTTCCGGATACCCAATGTTGTAGATATGACAAACCCTGGATTTTTGAACATCAAAAAGGCTGCAGATGAGCATTCAATACCTCTAAGGTCCAAATCAGTAAAGCTGTTATAATGAGAATTGAAAAAGTGAATCCTGCAAACGTGAAGTCAAAAATGTCCTTCTCTGACTTAGAACCATGACCTGCGACTAATGTTTTGAAAAAGAGTGAAACCTTAAATACTATTAAGATAACTGAACTTCGCAAATTGGAGCCAGTAAATATCGGTTCTGAGAACAAGAAAAAATGTCTACGTTCTATTATACCGTATCTCCATAACCCAGAACACCAGTCATTTTATAAGAAGCTGCTACACTTGGAGGAACTAGCAGAAAAAGGCCTATCAGAAAGCAGATTTAATATTATAGTGCTACCACCTTTATTTGGAATCATATAATTTTTTATCGTTCCTTTAGTAATACTTTGGTTGTTATTATTAGAATTAGTTTTGCGTTTTAAAAGTTTTTGATACTTTAGGAGATAGTTTGACTCTATCAAATGTAATGAAGGTAATGGCAATTACATGATTTATTCTACTACTAAATTTGTATATTAAATAAATCTACATCAAAAATTGTTGTTTGTACGTTTTATTAAGTTTTCTTTAAATATGTCTGAAAGATATTTTTGGCACTTAGCCGTTTTGTAACATCCATTCTTCAATTATGCGTAACTGTATTAACCACGTAAATGTTTATTTCCTTTTTGAGTAGGACACCATCTTATGTCTTCGGAGAAATTAGTTCTGGGAACAATACGTGGCAGTAGATTACTTTGGAGTAATACAACAAAATGGTGCATAATGGAATTTCCTATTTCCGTCAAAAATTGTGGCTCAATATATAAAAATAGAGACGAATATGTTCCTGTAAGTAGGCTACGAATACTCTATGCATGAAAGCTTCTTTAAAAAATCATATAATGAGAAATGTTGTCTAGATCTAGATAAACCGTTGCATTGATGGTCTTATCTTGTTACAATGAAACATGTTTTTTTCCTTCAAAAGTTCCTGTGTGGGACAATAAAACAATTTTATGTAGTAGTGATCAGATGCTTTTTTTCTTTTGTGATGGATCATTTAATAATTGTTGATATTGAATATTGCTTAGTATTATTATTACCACAAATATCTAAAAGTCAATTTTTATGTAAAATGCAATTTTCTGTTTTCGTATTTTACTCTGGTTGAAACCTGAGTTAGGCGCCATTACGACAGACAATTACTGTCATACGTATGTTAAAAAGTTTAATATGCGCTGGAATTTATGATATTTTAGTATCTTCCATACGTTGGGCAACCTTTAGTATAAAATTCTAAGTACTACAAATTCAAAAAATTTAAAATTAGTGACAGACGACACTGTATTGCGCAAGATGCGCTTGGCAGACAGAAGTCTTAATTCGGCAGATTTAACCAAAATATGGTCCGAAGCTACTGGTGTAAGTGTATGCACTTCAACTGTAAGACGGAGACTTCTTAAATCTGGACTTAGGGATAGCAAAGGCCTGAAGAAACCCCTCCTGTCAGAAAAACAAAAGGCTTCTCCGTTTGAAGTGGGTAGAGGATCACCACCACTGGGCCCCAGAACAATGGCAGAAGGTATTATTTAGTGATTAATCTACCTTTAACGTTAAGACTCATGCTGGAAACGCATATGTTAAAAGATTTCCTGGAGAAGAATTTTCACGACAGTGTGTTCTGTCAACAATTAAACATCCAACCTTTGTCATGATATGGCGCTGCATGTCTACTGAAGGTATTGATAGACTTCACGTTGTATCTGGCATGATGAATGCAACCAAATACGTACATTGATGTCCTACACCAGAAGATGCTGTTTGGTGGAAAAGAGTTATGTTCTGATAAATCCTCCATCTTTTAAGATGTTAATGCTCTTTGCCACAGAGTAAAGGTTGTTTAGTCTTGGATGTCGACCAATAAAGTTAAAAGAATAGACTGGCTAGCACAATACCCAGACTTAAATCCTATAGAATTTTTACGGCAGAGGATTTCAAACATTATTTCAAGAAAGAAGCCCACAAAAAGGTGAATTAATGGAATCCCTAATTGATGCCTGGTATCGCTGCATTACGATGGAAGAATTACAAAAACTGTTGAATTCTATGCCAAAAAGGTGTGAATTAGTCTTTAAAAACTTTCTGTTTCTGAATAAATTTTATATATCGACGTGTTTTTTAATGATCAACATTTGAACTATTATTATTACTAGTATTGTGTTTAAGTACCTATATTATATGTGTCAAGATGAAATGAAAAATATTTGAAAAGTCTAACTACAATATTTGTATGTTTATAAGACGAGAATTGTCTCAACCTTCAAAATTACTGGCCTGCCTTGGATAAAATAGCATAACAATGAGATCATTATTGTTATGTTTAAATGCGACTGCGAGCTGTGCTTGTCTTTTTAAATCCAAACGAAATTTTATAGTATTAAGCATTATAATTACATTAAAAAATAAATAAGCTGCATCGATGTGTAAGTTACATACTTTGTAAGTATGTGTAACTGTTACTCGTAATAGTAACTGGTTTAACGGCATCTATCGTCAATGATGTTTGCTTTGAATAATGGTTTTGGTAATGAAAAGTTGACGCACGAAGGGCTAGAAAAGACAGAAAGAGATGAACGAATGGTAATATTTATTATGTGTGGTTCCTTAGAATGTAGTTGGAGCTTTCCTTCTACCTATAAGTGTTCGAGTTTTGAATATTCGGAAGAATGCTGCGGATGTCTTAGACTGAACATGTCACTAATATAGACGTCCTGAGAAGAATGGGTAGAGATAACGGGTTGATATAAACAGTACAGAAAAAGAAAACCGCTTACCTTGGGCACATCTACCGTAATAATAAATACCATTTACTATCGCTTCAATGGAGGGCAAGATAGAAAGGAAAAGAGGCCCAGGAAGAAGGAGGTTGAAAAATTTAAGGGATTGGACCGGAATGGACACCCAGACGCTGATAAGAACAGCAAGAAACCGAGAAGACTTTGCATTGATGAAGCCGACACCTTAACTTTTTTTAAAGAGATAAATCTATAGCAATGTTTTTAGTAAATTTCATCTTCATAATCAACAAATACCACAATAATTTTTGAATATGAACCTAATTTGTTGTTGTACCCAGGATACAATTTAAAAGGTTAGATGCCGCCCCTTGCTCACTTATTAAAAGCGGTTATAATTTTTGAAGCTGAAATAGCAAAACAAGCGATAAAAGCGTTTCCTTCGGGGCGTATTCAAAGGAGTCATCATATATATTTCTATTTAGACCAAAAAGCACTGCAGTATTACATTACAGAGTAGAATGCGTAAGTAAGGTACAGGCACGTATTAATTCCCGTTTTTAACTACACGTGTCCTGGCTCCGTCCTCTAGGCGTCTCCTTCCCATCCCGAAATAAACTAGAAGAGGCATTAGCACGTAGCAGTAACAGAAAATAAGCGCCCATACACACTCCTGCATACATTACACTCATTATACTTTCGACCTCTTAGAGACAATTGTCAGGCTTTACAACCCTTCGTAATAACGCCCTTATTCTTAATTAAACTTAAGACCTACATTCCAAAGGAGAGCGTCAAAGTCGCTAATGCGTTATCCTAACACACAACTTCTTAGTGTTAAGATTGCTAATGTTACTTTAGGTATTCTGAAACAGAATGGCTAAACTTAGAGATTCTGTAAGTCTAATGGATGCAAGAGAATGTTCACTCGTATCGTCATGTGCGCAAAAGATAATTTCTTATAAACGAATCCTTGATTTGCCAAACTTTGTCCTAGAAGAGGACCGTCAAGGATTACAATTGAAAAGGGTATTAAATAAGGACGTGCTCTCAATCAATACGAGTTAAAAAGAGAAATGAGTCGAGCAAAAAATAGAATACTGAATTATAAGCCAAGAATGCCCAAAAGCACCCAGGGGCCCGTCTTTAGACAGTCCCACTTTGTCACTGGAGAAGGATCGAAATCGAGAATTCCCGTCATGCACAAATGTATAACTTGGGCATACGAGCATCATTTGACGGGAAATTGCAGCAATTTTTCGTCTGTTTGACCTATCTGCCTTACTGGCTACAGCTTCGCTTTACAACAGCCCAATAAGGGTTAAATTTTACATTGTAGGCAATAGAAATACCAAATCAATAATCATTTACATGTTATGTCTAAACTTCCCAAATTCAGTAACAATATTGCATAACTATTACATCCATGAAGAAATCCGAAAATCATTCAGATACAATTAATTATGCACTAACTTTTATGCAATAGATTTCAGTTCTTAAAATTCTGATATGCTTTTTACATTTTGTCCCAAATTATACAGGCTGTTTCAGTTTTAATTTTGATTACTTACATATATGTCTCTCACTCGCTTTCCAAGAAAGATCCAGGTGTCGAAGTACAGAAAAACAAATCATTTTTCATTATAATGAAAATGGAGCAAATCAAACAAAATTTTGTACGCGTACCTTCCTTGTGTAGGGTGATTTGCTGAAATTACCTTCCCGCAAACGCGTCAAGCCAGTGGCGTACAATGGGGTTACAAAGGATTTATTTCAAGAAAAAAGGATGCCGCTGGGTGTTATGTTCATTTGATTGTACTGCTCCGCCCGAATTAGTCATGCTCTAATTGCCGCTTTATAGAAATTAAAATTATATTTTAATTGCCATCTCCTTATGTCGATTGCAGGTTTCGTTATTTTCTTTTTAAATATTGATTTATGACGAGGGCAATTTCGAGGTTTCCTATTGTAGGCTAGATTTGCCCTTTAAAAACAATTCTCGGAAATGTTTATCCTCTGAAGACGCATGTGTCAATTTCGTTCTAGAATTGTTTCGAAATATGTTGCAATCCCTTTGGGGGAAATGCAGGTTGGCGTCGCGTGAGTTCTTCAGTCAATTTTACATTTCCGATGACTCCGGCCGCTCATTCCATCTACAAGGGCCGTTACGAAATTACAAGTCAATTTTATATCTCCGATGACTCCAGTCGCCCACACGGGGCCGTAACAAAAGTCAGCCTTCCAGGTTCGTTGACTCCGAACTCCCCAAATTCCATCTACGGGGGGCCATAAATAAGTCGAGTGATGCAGGGGGGCTTGGGTTTTTGATAGGTGTCCATCATGTGTGATTTTCGTTTCGCTGTTTTACCGTGGGGTGAAAACAAAACTATCGACAAGTGTCGGATTTTAGAAAACCACTGGATTTTATCCCTGTTTTTCAATTCATTGCGAATTTGCCGATCGCCTTTGGCGGATTAATATCGAGCCCAGTTCCTGTTCCTCTGACAGTACCGCCGGTGCGACGATCGCATCGAAATTTTGGGCCCTTGATGGTGATACCATTCCATCCAGACTCCAGGGGCGTGCTTGCGAATTTTTCCCGCATCTGGTTAACGACATTGTGCCTGGCTTCGTCTCGCTGTTCCATAGTCAAGGTGAAGAACTAAGTTTTTTTGTGCTGTGAAGAAAGAACCCTTTTTCGCGTCAGTTTGCAAAATTTCAAGGGATTGAACCTTTTTTTATGTAACAAGAAACGACTTTCAGTCGCCGACTGTCCTTTTATTGTGTACTACAAAGTGTAGAGTAATTTTTTGTACATACTTTTTCATTCCTGTAAGCTCCGCCGTCACTGGCCACGTAGGTGTTTAGAAAATGTAAATGACGTACGCCAGCGGCGTCGAGTTTTTTTTGTCTTGAACGTTCAAATTAAAAGCTTGTAATGTGGAACTATAAAATCACCATTTGCTATCATTCTTTTGTACTTTTGTCATTTCCAATAATTTAATTATATGTGCGATAAAATTTACTACCTCTTTTATTATTGTGTATTCTGTATTTGTGTGTCTACGAATTTTGTAAGTTTTATAAACAGGAGGGAGGCACAATAAAGGTGAGTCCGATTCCCGTAAGCTGCTGGTCTCTGGGCCTTCCACGAGGACCTACAATCAGCTGGATTTGGAAGGTGGCGCCCACTAATTGTGACCCACTCTGTACACAATCAGGAAGATTTCCTCCCGTAAACGATTTCCGTGAACTCCCCCTACTCCTCTGAGCTAAACTGTAGGCCTTTTTCCACCTATCCGGTTACTGTTCGACAGAAACGCTCGTTTGGCTTGTAACATGGGTTTTAAAAATTTGTTTTCTGTTTTTCAAAAGCCCCATTCAAGTTGGAATAAGACGCGCTTTCACAAATCTAAGATTAAGGTTCTAGTTTCAGAGATACTTACATTTCCTCCAAAGCATGCAAACCCGCTATGGAACAAAAATTATTTAAGTTTTAAGTTTAAGTGGAAATACTTTGGTATTGGTAATTGTTTGAATGTCATTTGTGTCAATCAGTTTGGGTACTTTTTTTATTCATTCATACTACCCCCCTCCGGAACCGCTTTCGCATTACTTAAGGGGGTGCGGGCGTCCCTTACATACTATTCATTCATGCAACATGCACCCTAAACTTAACTAAGTGAAATACGGTTCCCTCAGCCGAGGTTCGACCATGCGGCCGATCGGTTGCATTTCACTGTTAACCTCGACTGACAGCGCTTGTTCGTACTGCCACACCGAGGTCCCCAGTTCCGCTACTTTAGTTGTCGAAGTTGTAATATTATTAAATGATAAAGTGCCAAGATATTTTTTCAATATTGAGTATGCATTCACTTTGTTTAGGGTTTCTGCAATGGAAGATCTCATGAAGCAGTCGAGGTATATCGACATCGTTTTCCGGAAAGAAGAGTACCTAATGCGCAAGTTTTTGTTGATACTCATCGTTGATTCTGTGAATTTAGATTGAGAAGCTGGTAAGCAAAATCGAGTCCAAAATCGGAATAACAGGGATGATAATATAATTCTCTGGGCTTTTAATGCCGACAGACACTTGAGTTTCAAACGAGTAGAAATCATAACATGCCGCCATCAAGAGTGTTTCCAACTTTGAAAAAAGACCACCGAAAAGGCTCTCATCTACAACGTGTACAATATTTATGGCCAGGGGACGCACCAAATTCTGTGGACCACCGAGTCAATTTTGACGAAATCTAGGATAACTAATTATCACAATTTACATGTCTGGGCGCATGAAAATCCCCAAGAAATCAGGTCCGTTTCATTTCAAAATGAATTTAGCGTCAATGTTTGGATGGAAGTAATAAGTAATCATCTCTCTGGACTACATTTTGTGCCACCACGTCTGAATGCCACGCTCTTTCTCGAGTTTCTTGAGTACGACTAAAAATCTTAATGGAAGACGTGCCCGTTAATTTGTTGCAAAGACTTCCCTTCTTCTTCGTCTTCTTCTTCTTGATTTAGGCATTTTGCTGTTTATATCTACGATATGGACTGCCAACTGTCGCGCCAACTCTTATGCGGTCTCCCGGGTGGTCGTGTCCCGTGTGGTTTTTCGTTTCTGACTCTTTTGCTAGTCTGCCAGTATCCATTCTGTTTACGTGTGCGTTCCACATTTGCTTTCTGTTCCTTGTCCATCGCACTATGTCTTCTGTTTTACATTCGTCTCTGATGTCGTTGTTTCTTTTTTATCCCTTAGTATATTTCCGGTAATTGTCTTTAATATCTTCATCTCCGTTGTTATAAGTCTCTTTGATTTAGCTGTATCGGCTCGTGCTTCAGCGGTGTATGTCATAATGGGTCTTACGCATGGTTAATATATTCGGGTCTTGCTTTCGATGGTCATTTCTTTGTTTTCCCATATTACATTTTTAAACATTGGGACACGGCGGCTGCTTTGTTAATTTCGTGCCTAACTTCCCCAGTAAGGTCACTACAGCTCGAGAACTTTGTTCCTAGGTAATTGAAGGACATAACTTGTTCAATTGGGCTGTCGTCGATCGTTAATTTGCATCGGATTGGTTTGCGTGCCACGGTTAAACACTTTGTTTTACTTTTCGATATTAGCATTGTATAATTTTTAGTTTACGTGTTAAGAGCTTATAGTAGTCTTTGTAGGTTGTCTTCAGATTCTGCAATTAAGGCTGCGTCGTCTAGACAGCATATGATTTTTATGTTATGATTTCCTAGCCTGTATCCAGTGCCTTTGGTTTTTATATGGTCTATAATTTTGTCCATTATTGCAATAGCATGTGTGGAGTTTTCTTATACAGGGGTATTCACGCAAGATAATGATAATGTTCTTATGCAACCCAATTTACAAGTCATAGTTCACTTTAATTATAATTTGGAATTTTTATGTATTACAACTGTACTGTAGGTCCTCTACGTCTGTGGCACTCTGAACGCGCAACACAGGTATAGGAGAGAAGATCGCTACGTTTCGTAAAAGATAAGGCACTCTAAGAAGAAGAGGTTCATTATGTTATATGAATAACCCTGTATGTACCTAACAGAATGGCTGTCACAGTAGACGGATTCTGTTTGTATAAAAACACGCAAGTTTGTCCTTCTCAGACTATAAAAACTGTCTTGTAAAATGTGGCCATAACATAATTTGCCTCGTGAAATATATGTGAATTTAGTTCTAACATTATTTTCAAAAATAGGGTTCTAGCATAACTTGGTGTAAATTTCGTGTTTTATAGATGAAGGTGCATTTTAAGGGATGAAATGCTCACGGCGATAATTTAAAGAATTTATTCCATGAAATAACAAGTACTAGGATACATTGGTTGAGTCATGTACAGAAAATGAATGTGATTGGGAGTAATAGAACAATCTCTAAGGAAACTTTTGCAAGAAGAACATTGAAAAAATCATTTAAAGGCTAGCTTGAAAAGGTAGATCCGATTTAATAAAGGAATTAGCAACTGAGGAGCTAGCAAAGGGGCAGAAAAAAAGTAATATTAGGGAGGTAGTAAAGAAAATGCAAGAGTGAATAACTTGCACTGGCAATAACCGAACCACGTAGGCCATATTCCAAAAAAACATAGAAACTGCATTTTAACAGATGACATGCTTATGGGTGGTTTCAACATCCTTCTGCAGAATAGGACGCGAATTAACATTTATGAACGTTTTCGCATCGTTAGGAAATCATTGTTAAAATATCTGGTTTTATAGTGAATGCCCTTAATTTACTTCTTTCAATATTTGCTGACAGTTGTTATGTTTTAGTATATTTATTGGTGTCGTCTTCCCGATTTAGAAAACATCATTCGGTTGTTGTAATTTCACAAATTGTAGGCTCGTCGTGGGATAATTTTAATTTAATATCTAGATTCAGCCAGTGTCTTTTGCCTTACATTTCGGTACTTTAGTTTACCACAAGTAAGCGTTGTACCCGCTTAGGTAAATAAAGTGTACCCGAGTGTAGTTCAAATGGTACGGTATTGTTAGGGTAGAAAAGACCAAGGATTTGTTGCTGAGGTTCAATAAATATGGTTAAAGTCGAAATTAAAAATATTATAGCAACCTTCTATTAAAGTAGTTAATTTCAGCTATTTTCTGGGTTTCTGGCTTTTCTGGGGTTTACAGAAATGTATTTGAAATCTAATTTTAGTTGTAAAATATTTTCTATGATTTTCACGTCCGGTTAAGTATATTTATTCTTTGGCGCCTTTACGTAATTCTGTATTAAATATTTCATACTGTTCCCATTATACCAGTAAACCAACAACAAAAATAATTTAATAACTCTCCTGCAGTTATTTTCACAATTAAATGAAGAACAACTATGAAATTTTCCAGGATGCAACATATTTAATTCAGAATTGTAAGATACCGATACAGGATACATAGGATTAATATTTGTAGTATGATCTATGGGCTTTTCCTTGCATTTATTAGTTGCCGCCACTACTATCTGGGAATTTTCTAAATTAAGTGTTTACAGAAAGAGCAGAAGAGCAACTTTGAACTCTGCCACGGTAGAATACACTAAATTAAATATTGAAGATATTAATACAGGATGCATAGGATTAAATTTATTAGTAGAGTCTTTTCAGGTTTTCCCTACTTTCTTATTCGTAGTCACTACAATCTGGGAATTTTCTAAATTAACTACTTATGGAAAATATTAATAGACTTTCTCTAGATATTATTTAGAATATGTAATAAAAAGAAGCTTCCGGTAGGTTAGTTAAATTTCTGTACCGCTAGGGTAGTTTTAAGAAAAGATATTTTTTTAGAATTTTTTGTGTTCACGTGTGTCTAAAATGGACAAATCCGTAAAATAACCAAATGGAAGTTTTTCACGATTCCTACACATTATTTAGCCAACAATAAGGGAAAGTAAAACTTCCAACCATAGTATATATTTAGATTTAAAAAATTTGACTGTAGCTGAATAACGGTTGAAGGAAACAACATAAATTGCTTGTTAATTATCTGGGGTTAATTTATCGAACATTCACTGATTTAAGTTGGCCATGGTCTTACAAACAATTGGCCGCGAACCAAATTTCTGCATCCGCAAGTTTCTGAACTGTTTAGGAGTATCCCGATTCTATTAACTGGTAAATTTATCTGTTTGCATGTTGTACATAACGCGGAATGGAAATTCTACAAGACAAACTTGATTATCGGGTTGTTGCTTCTGTGATCAGAAACAAACAAACGAATTTCTTAGAAAATCTAGTTTAACTTCTAAATTTGAACGTTGCCGGTAATTTTCGAACTATTTCCCAATGCAAATGTTGAAAATCAGTCTTGCAAATAACGAGTAATCGAACAGAAATGGAATAAAATTTGATTTTCAAGCTGTTAAGTCTAATGCTTACTTCTGGGAAATACACTTTATGTTATTCAGACAATTTATAACCTGTTATACAAGTATTTCACACGTGTGTAAGTAAAATACATACATTTCCTCCGTAATACATGATATTTATGTCTGAATACATGAAATAATATGTGAAGTAGTCAAGATCCACGTATACGGTTCTTGAAGTTTTCTATACCAGTTAAATTATGGCCCTTAGTTGCTCAACAAACACAAATAATAATAGTACTTTTCTTAAGATATTTTGGTGATACATTTGTTAAAAAGTGCGCGGTACATAACCCACGATTTTCTTTACATTAAAAACATATTTGCAGATAGCAACAATAGATTATGGTCAATTCAGAGTAGGATGTAAATGTGGACACAGGTCACAAGTTAGCACCACGGCCGATGTTTGTTATGTTATGAAAATAAATAAATGAAACATAATAAATGTTTCTTCTTTCGGTGATAATTTAAAACTCGAAATTGCAACATGTAGACAATAAGATTATTCGAAAATGAAAGGCCATTCGGCTATAGAAAAAGAGAAAACCAATAGAAGAAAAGTTTTAGCTGGTAAATATTTACTTTTCCCCGAGTTCGTGGTTTGTTCAGTGTCCCAGTCCTTAGTAAAGGGAATATCCCCTAATGCAAGACTTTGGAAATATTTGAGGAATAACCTGCTTTATCTATTAAAAGTCAAGGACACACTTTGCTGTGTGTCTCCACCATATGTCTCGAAATAGGATTGCTTTTTAATACATATGTTACATGATGCAGGTTATTAGTAAGAACAAGATAATTTATAAGATATATTCAGAAATTTTCTCTGATATACCAGCACTTACGTACGTATGTAACTTTTTTTAAGAACGTGTGAAGAAAGGGAAATATATGTGTAACTTTTATGGTATGTTCAATGTATTTTTTCATATTTTTCGTCATTTTTACGAAATTCTTTATTTAAATTAAATTACTTTTGCTATGCCTTCTTATTATACGCTGTCAATCTACCTAAATACACATCAAGGGAATTTTCTAAACATTAATTAGACAATAATATTTACCCTTTATTAAGTTGAAACTATAATAATTATGCATTTCTACACTACTACTTATTCCAAAACAATATAATTAAGATGGAATGTACGGTTGTGTCTAATATTTTCGTTTTTAAATCAACCCACGTTACGAGACGTAGCGATCTTCTCTCCTATGTCTATATTAGAGGACCACAGACATAGATGACGTACAGTTCCGAACCACGAGAGGTGTAAATATTTCTACTCCATAGAATATTTACTAGGCAGAATACCTTGATGCTTTGCGAGGTATAACGCCTATTAACAATCTGATGTTTTGTTACTGGGAATTGAAACCCACAACTTTAGGGTAGAAGTTTAATGCGCGCGCTGATCTTTAGCCCAAGACTGCCTCACATACCATATTTTACAAAGACAAAAATTCTACTATTTGAGCGCCATCCGAAGAGTTGTATTGTGGATATTGTAATATTCCAGAGAAGTATTTCTATTATATAACGGAATACAAATAAAATAATTGTTTTATTTGTTTATTTGTTAGTTATCATCACTTGTTCTTTTAAAAGGTATTTTAAATACCTGGCTAGTATGCATATGGATTGTATAGCTCCTTTAATGTCTTAGTCCTCTTACTTACCTTATTTCTGACCTCACTTAAAATTCTAAAGTTCTATTTATTTGTACAGTAACTCGATGCCGTTGCATTTTTTGGCAAACGTATTTCCACAAAAATTTAATCTCTAGCCGACTACCGCATAGAAACCAGATTGGAATAAACCGAATATTTAATAATACAGCGATTAATTGGTTAAGTGAATGAATGTCATGTTTTGTATTTGTATTCCGTCTTTTTTACACTATCCTCATAAAATTCCATAACAGCAATTTTGCTAGTTCTATCATTATAAAATACTGTAATGTCTTAGAAAATTACCACGTCAATTTTCCATTATGTTTCCCCTTAAATTGTAATACTTTTAGTATTTTTTAAACCTAATTTGTTGCAACACAATTCTGAAATTTTGCTTTGGAAAATGTATAACTACTCAGCTATACAGGGTGAACTAGCCAAGTTGTTTCCTTAAGTAACAGTAAATGGGATTGTTGAACTTTTTGTGGTTTAGAAATGGATCGTATTTACTTTCCACCAAGTTGATCGCTTACTGTAGTAATTATCAGTTTCATTCAAATTAATTCTATTAGTAGCGCCACTGTGATCCAATGATTACAGCACTGGGCTCCGGTGCGGATGGTCGAGAGAGGCGGGCGGCCTACCCAGTCGCTTTAAATTTGGTAGTTGCGTTCGAATGAACAAGGGGTAATAATGCGATTGTCTAATGTAGGATGTTCACCACATCACCAAGTGTCATTAGTTTGGCACGCGGCAACTTTGTGAGAGAGCAAGGATACGGGAGCTGCGACCTTTCGGCTTGTAGCCCAAACCCCTTCATGAGGTGCAGAGCCTCGCCATTATTATAATTCTATCAGTATGTAACAAGAAAAGCACCCACTCGTGTAACCGTCCTATAGTAAAGACAAAACATGCGAAAAACACCAAAAAATAAATAACTAAGCTATGTTTAATTCAGTAAATGTTTAAAATTGCCCTCTTCCACTTCCACACATTTTGTAATTCGTTTTAAAAACAATTTTCAGACTCGAGCAAGTGTATGAAGTGTAATCGATCGGAACACCTGGATTTTTCGTAAATCATTCTCATTTACAACCGGAGTTCAGTGTACTATTTTTTAATTGTACCCCAAAAGAAAAAGTCTATTGGGGTGATATCAACTTCTTGGTGGCTAGGGATGCACAGCTCTTCCAATCCAGTTCCTCCAAATACGTTATTTACGTTAGTCCTAACAATCCATCAGTAGTGAGCAGGACTGTCATCATATCATATTGGTTTCCAGCATGCATTCAGTTGTACATATTACAACAACCCGGGTAAAATGTTTTGTAGGAAATCCAAGCAACATTTTCTTGGAAGAAGTGATGCGGTAATATGGTTCCCTACTATGCTACACCAAACATTTACAGAGATAAACCTCTATGTAATAGATGCCTGTTCACCCCACGTGCACAATGGATAGCTAAATGAACTAGTACAACTGGTGAAAAGATAATTCTTACGAAACTCCTGGTTGGAAGGCATAACTATGGTTCAAAATACAAAGTTTGTCATGGCTAATGTGCCGTACGATAAATAAATAAATAACCTCGCCATTGTTTGAGAATTTTCCAAACAATAGAAAATTTACATAAACATTGAACCAAAGGAAGTTGATTCTGAATGAAATTACAAAATAGCAATTTTCTCTGAGGGTCTTATCCACATTGATGCTTAGATCGCCTTGACTTGGGGATTATCATTACCTCACTGTCTCTAACACTGCTGGTTCATTCACATATTCGTAGTCGTACTAGATGAACGGTTTTCAAACTTTTGTATTTCACCCCCACCCCTTTTCCCTGAATAATTCTGCGCCTTTGCATAATATAAAATAGATAAGAATAACTCAATACGCAGGAACTTATTTAACTCGATTTAGCAATATTGGCTACGCTGCCGATGTGGTGCAGTCGCTGCGCATTATCACCTGATCTAGTGTTACCCGGATGTTCGCGGCAGAAACCGATACGTCTCGAAATTTCTGGATTGACAATGCGCGACTATAAAAGCAGCGGCAGCGCGTCAGTGGTTGGTTGTGTCGTTGTGACTGTGTTACATAAAAGAGTTGGAGTTCAAATGCCGAAAAAAATTATTGTATATTCACGTACAGGTTTAGTAAATACGGACAGATTTTTAATTGGAAGCAAACGTAAGCTTCAAGACGAAGAAGCTCCTACTTCATCAGAAACACTTAGTACCACTGCTAATCCTGTTATAAAATCAAAAACATGAAAATATGACCAAGCATACTTAAACTTTGGTTTTTGCAAGCATTAAAATAAGTGGCGAAGAAAAACGTCAATGTGTTATTTGCCTCAAACTTTTGGCTGCAGATAGTAGGAAACCCAATAAATTGAAGGGGCGTTTAGAAATTCTGCACAAAGAATATGTCGAGGAGCCCCGTGAAATTTTTGCTGAGAAACTTAGATCGGGAAACAGAAGACAAATTTCCGCAAAGCTCTTACAGTATATGACAAAGCTTTATTGGCATCATACATAGTGGCTTATAAAATAGCCAAATGCAAGAAGGCACATACGATTGCAGGGCAACTAATTCTACCAGCTGCCATAGGTCATGGTAGAAACAATGTTTGGTGAAAGCTATGCTAAGCAACTCAAGAATATTCGTGTGTCAAACGATACAATTTGGCGAAGCGTTAACGATATATCTGTGGATATTCAGCAACAGCTTGAATCTGAGTTAGTTGGAAAATTATTTTACATATAACTTGATGAAGCAACAGACGTCAGTAACGATTTTCACTTGATTTGCTGATATCAGATTCTGTAAGGAAGCTGCAATAGTTGAAGACTTGCTATTTTGGAAGCCTATACAAGGAAGAGCAACTGCTCTGGAGTGGTTCAGAATTATAAATGATGCTATTGTAAGTGCAAACTTGTAATAGACGGATTGTGTTGGAATTTGCACCGATGGAGCTCAAGCCATGCCTGGTATCTAGATATAACCCTTTACAAGCACTTCTGAAGAAGGAATCTCCAAGAGTAGTCTCTGGACACACTGCATGATTTATCGGGAAGCTTTAGCATTAAACTCGCTGGGCTAAATATTGTTTTAACAGTAGTTATTAATGTAGTTTATTATGTTAAGACCAGACCTTTAAAGTTAAGGATTTTTGCTGTTCTTTGTGAAGATATGGGAGCCGAACATGTTGTTGTTTTATTCTTCATCCAGATGGTTGTCACACGGTAAGGTGTCCAAGCGCGCCTACGAACTGAGAAATGAAATAGAGATAGATATTCTTGAGCGAGGAGGGTCATAAGCATGCGAAAGAATTGTGCGACAATTTATTTCTAACAAAGCTCTCATACGTAGTAGGCAAAAAACTGAATTTTCAACAAACGGAAATAATACACATATATTTGATTTAAGTGAAAGGGTTAACGTTTTTTGTGAAAGAATACAGTTATGGAATAGCAAATTAAAAGACAATTTCTTTGAAATGTTTTCCACAATGTATGAATTTATTCAGAGTTACTCGCAGGAAGTGAATCATAAAACGTTGTTGCTAAAGACAGCGGAGAGTCATTTAGAAATCGTGAGCACTACTTTCAGCAAATACTTTTTCGCAGAAGAGATTGAAATTGAGTAATAAATCCATTTGAAAGAATACTTACCTACCCATCTCTGCAAGAAGAAGAACAGCTGGTAGATCTTTCTTTAAGTACCGCAGAAAATTTGGTTATCAAGTCATTAACAAATTGTCTTATTAAAACGGAAGAGTTTCGGATACTGTTACCTTTTCCTACTTCTTACCTTTGCGGAATTAAGTTTTCCGCTGTATCTGCTTCAAAGTCTAAATATAGAAACAAACTTCAAATAGAAAAGGAGCTCAGAGTGTCGGTCTCGAATATCAAACCAAACCTGGACAGGCTGCGTACGTTAAAGCAGCCACATATTAGTCATTAGATCTATACCTTAGAAATGTTTTATTTAAATTTTAGTTATAATGTGTTATGTTCGTTTGATTTTGCCGCTTCATCTGAATTAAAGTTTGATTTTAATTGCCGCTCTTAAACCGACTACTGTGTTATTATTTCCCAAATACAGTTTGGTGTGGACCTTTTTTGTTGTCTCTGGAGTCGAATTTGACATCTCCTTCGGCCCGGTTGCTTGCGATAAGTGTCGTAATCAAGTACTGCAGGGGCGGCTTGGGTATTCAATGGGTGTCAATCGCGTGAATTTTCGTATCGCTGTTTTCACCGTGAACAGAACCATCGACAAGTGTCGGATTTAAAGAAACACGCTGGAATGTTAACCCTTGAAAGGCAATTCATTGCGAATTTGCCGATCGCTTTTGGCGGATTATTATCGAGCCCATTTCTTGTTCTTCTGCATGTGTCGTTGCTGCGACAAACTAGGAAGGTTGTGCTGCGAATATTTCGTCTCGAAATTTCCCCAAGACCGTCTACCTTTTCCCGGACCTAAGAACACCTCAGATTGTGCCTGCGGATTTTTCCTGCATCTTAAGAACACCCCAAAATTGTGCCTGCCTCTCTGCATACTCCCTTCAACGAAAATCAATTTTTATCTTGTTATGTTATTTTCGAATTCCCCACTGTATATGAATAAATTTCTTAATTCATTTGTCGCTTCGTAAGAATTGGTTACGCTATTTTAATTACCGTTTGTATATTGGATACACTTTTGGTTACATTGCGTCTTTAAAGAATTAAGCATTGTTAAGCTTGTTCGTATTTTTCGTCTTGGAATAATTTACGAACAAAGGAGTCTCAGATTTGTTCAAGGTTTCCTTTGTGGGATGTTCTTCACCGTGCAGACGGAATTGCTAGAAAATATTTCTCAGAATTTATTTGTTTTGCTGCATGGCAATATTGCTTCCTGAGGGTTTTCCCAAAACCTGCACGTGATATTCTTTCTGAAACATTCCAGAACCTTCTAGAATTTCTTGCGCAATGTTTCCAAATGTTGTGCAATCCTTTGAGGGGGGTGCAGGTTTTCATTGTATTTTGGAGTCAGTGGAAGTCAGACTTTCGAAAGCGACGGTTGAACCTTGGAGACCGTTTCCTTTTCCCTCGCGGCGCCTTGCTATTCTACGATTTACCGTACCGTTGTCTTGCTGTAGTGCAAAAGTACCTCGACTTATTAGTGTCGGATATATATACAAGCGATAGCAAAATGTTCGCCATGGTTTTGGACAATTAAAGTTTATAATTGCTCCTGTCGAACTTAGTTCGGATCTTTGTGAGGTTAAAGGGAAATAAATAAATAAATCGTACAAGTGTTGTGCCTGGAATTTGGTTCGTTCCGTCGTTCTCGAGAATTTCCTTTCTGTCTTCTCATCACCTGACATCGTTGAAAGCAATTTGGCCTTCTACAGGGATGTAATACCTCGTCCCAACGCCGCTCCGAAAAACGTTGTTTTCCTTCTCTTCAATTTGTTTCCACCCTGCATCTGGAAATCGCCCATATTGTGCCGGCCTGCCTACAAAATTCAAGGTAAAAACTTCCAGTTTTGTGTTTTTGTGAAGCGAAACTCTACGTGCAACTTGCAAAATTCATTATCGAATCTTTTAGTATCTGGAAACAGGAAGCGACGTTCAGTTGCGGACTGTATTTGTTCAAAGTGTAAAGTACGAGAGAAATTTTGTGTTATACATTGTATTTTCCTGTAAACTTTACGCCTTTGACCACACAGAGTCATTTTAACATAAATATTGTGTGTCAACGGCGGTGAGTTCTGTTCTATGAGCGTTCAAGAATTAAAATTCTGTAATTCGAATTTGTGGTGTTCAACTTGTCATATTTTAACCAATATTCATGTCATTATATGTGTTTTAAAGTTTACTGTGTCTTATTGTGTCTTTTGTACTTTTGTACTTGTTGTGTAAGGATTTTGCAAGCTTTAAATATACAGGTGAAGGCACAATTAAAGGTAGGTTCCTTTCCCGTAAGCTGTCGGCTTCTCGGCCTTCCACGAGGACCTACACAATCAGCTGGATTTCGAAGGTGGCGCCCACTTATTTTGACTGGCCCTGTACACAACTAAAGATTTTCTCCCATAAGCAATTTTCACGAACTCCCCCTACTCCTCTGAGCTAAGCTGCAGGCACTTTTTGTTACGAATCGACGAAAAAGCTCGATTGGCCCGTAACAATCTTTGTGTGCTTGAACTTTGCAAGCTTTACATATAGGAGGAGGCACAATAAAGGTGGGTCCGATTCCCGTAAGCTGCTGGCTTCTCGGCCTTCCATGAGAACCTGCAATCAGCTGTGATTTGGAAGGTGGCGTCCGTTAATTTTGACCTACCCTGTACACAACTAGGTCGATTTCCTTCCCGTAAGTGGTTTTCGTGAACCACCCCTACTCCTCTGAGCTAATCTGTAGGCTTTTTCCCCCTATCCTGTTGCGGGTCGACGAAAAAGCTTGTTTGGCTCGTAGCAAATCCTTTCGTATTGATAAAAATGAAAAAAAAATAATTCTAATGTCTTGTTTTGTTATTCGAAGCCTCCTCCCCTGTACAGCTTCGGCACACCCCAGGGAGGCGCGCCCCACAGTTTGGGCACCGCTGTACCAGACCTATATCTTCTGTACTATGGTGCTTGAATCTTATTGAAGGTCCGAGCACCAAATATATTTGAATCAGAAGACAAAATTGGAAAGCAAGATTTATTCACGACTGTACAAGATTATGGAATTCTGTAACTAAGTAAACAAAATAAAAATGAAAAAGTTTAACAGCCCCACTAACTAGATGAACGAGCACTACAGTACTTAACAATTTTATCTTAGTTTCTTATAGAAATTTCAAGGCGTCTTAATATTTCTTCATCTGTTATTCTGCTGCGTAAACCAAAACATTTAACTTGTAACTCTTATGGTTGGTGCTAATTATGAGGAATACGTACGACGGTAGTCTTCTAGTTGGATAGCACCTGATACATAAATATACGGAATATACTACATAATATTTAAGTAAATTGAAGTTGAACTTAGTATTATAATGAGTAGGCAACATTGATCAGTTCAATTAAATTAAAGAAAAATGATTATGGTATCCCTGCTATGCATATGTTGGGTTGCGTCAACCACTTTTAAGGGGATCCACAACTTAGCTGTCCTACCTTATACGAAAGTTTAATAACTCGTGGTCATTACAGGATGTATATGTTTTGGTTATGCCTTTTTTACTTAAGAAAAAGGACGTAGCCGTTGCTGTAGTGAATTTATGTTGAATCATCTGAAGTGTTAGCCGTTTAACCTTCTTGTTATTTTATCACCGTGCTAGGTCATTTTTCTATTTGATTATCAGTCATATATCAAGTAACAGCAATGATAGGAAGAATGTCTCAAATTTAAAAAAAATCATAATATCTGATAGATTCCAAACTTCCACCCCTTCATTTTCTATATTTTATATTTTTAGTTTAAATTAGAAGAAAATTTCTTAGCTACACAACTGAAAGCTTTATTTTTATTTCTTCCTATTTGTTTTCACAGTGCCAATAATATGTACCGATCTGAGTAATCGATAGTAAAACTTCTAAGGAGTAGAGTTATTTGATAGAATTTAAATTTAGTCAAACTGATCAGTAAAGATGACTTTCTGAATTGAAAGCGAAGAGATGGAGGTCTCTTACATTAGTTATTTTCGCAAATCTCAATCTTGAAGATTTACGATATCCATTCTGAGGATCTGAAATCCTGTCGCGTAAACCAAAACATTTAACTTGTAACTCTTGTGGTTGGTGCTAATTATGACGAATACGTTCTCTAATTGTTGTTTGCACACTGATGAGCATCGGTGTCGCTTGCATATTTCATGGATTTGGACATGACTTGAACATTTTACACTGACGGGATTTAACGTCGAATTATAAAGCGTCGTTCAGCGTCGGGCGGTTTTTTTTTCTAATTTTTACACTACTGCGGGTATTCCAGCTACTAAGCAAAATTCATTTTGCAAACATAAACTTGAAAACGTGTCACTACAGCATGATCTACAGCAACCCTTGCTGCTGACAACATTAAGGCTCGTAAACGAATAATCTTCTATTTTTCGCCCCCCACAAAGGGCATATTTATAATAATATATTTAATTAGTAATGTCGGAATGTCAAAAGCAGAGGGCTTTACACTGGAGTTACTTTGTCTCTACTCGTATTAAAGACTTAACATGTGATGCTTGTGCACGATGTTACCCTGTCACCCCTTTGCCCCCTTTGTTGGAAGCTTCATACAACGCTCGTGTCAGTAAATCGCGACGAGGACGCGATTTTATTATGATTTGTTTCTTGTTTTGGGTTATGTCAAAAACTTGTACACAGGAGCATTATGCAATTTAATTACGTCCGCTTTTAAAGATTACTAAAACCATTATGAACCACTGAATGCACTACTTTGTTAGCATCTTTTAACATCTTCATGCGGAGACAGCTCCATACCACGATGCGTACGAGGGATTACTAGAAAGTCAAGGCAAGAGGTAACAATTTTAATCGGTAAGTTTTAAGGATTTAAATGTACTCTAGATGATATAATATTAAAAAAACTTAGTATGGGAAATGTTTGCGGGAATAACCGCAGAATATTCCGCACCCGGCTTAACACTGTTTAAAGTAGTTGCGCCGTAGCGCACTAACCCATGAAACAGTCGGTTTTAGGTGTTCTCCGGGGCACCAGGATAGCAGCGTGTGAGCGTAGATTTTCGGGCATCATCCTAAGTAGTGAGCGTGCGAATAGTTGCTTAACTTTGAATATTGTTTGACCAGTACTCGCACTTATCCGCTACGCTAGAATGACAAAAAAAGTGCAAATGCATATCACTATTCCTATAAAAAATATTCAATATTGACAAATCAATTGTTTTCCTATAATCTAAATCAGAAAGTGTCGACAAGCTTTCACTTCAAAGATAATTGAATGTAATTAACGTTTAGTCTTATTGCACGTTCTTAAAAACCTTGTATTAACGTATTACTGATTTTCCTGTTGATCAAAAAGGTATTCTATTCGTTACAAAGAATGTACACATATTGTCACGAAGTGGGTGTAAGTTTATCCGACATACCTCAGTTAATAATTACACTGCTAGCTTCCAACTGTAAATTATATTATTAAAATGTTGCTAATAGACATAAAATATTATTAATAACTCCATACCTAGTTTATGAAAACACAGTAGCAAGCCATAACATAACTATGGGCATTACGAATAGGTTTAGACATCTCAATATATGTGTGGTTGTAAGTTCTTATATGTTATTTCTAAAATTTTATTTACTATAGTAAGTTGCTTTTATGAATGTTAATATAGTCCGGTTTACAGTAACATAATTTAAAGCTTTTAAAACCGATGTACTCTCTATTATCTAGAAAAATAACTTTCTATTTTTTAAATACTGCTTTCAATGTTAGAATATTTAAGTAACGCATTTAAAATACACAAAGTGTGGAAGTATAGATTGAAATATATACACGTATAAAATATAACAGAATTGGCAAATGCCTTCCCTGGCTTCAAGGGCTTCCATAATTTAATACATAAAACGAGGGCAAATTTTAATATAACTTGGTATAATGCACTTTCTCGATTTAAGAAGGTTATATTTTAACATTCAAACTTGGATATGCTTCTAATTTATTAGTTATTAAGAATTTGTATTGTCACGAAGTGGGTTGCTGAATTAATACTTTAATTAGAAACATTTCCAAGTTCTAGTTTTAGATTAAATTGTTGCAATGTTACTAAACGAAAAACAACTATGAGAATAAACATTAATAAATAACCCTAGAGTTAGTTTATAAAAATACAGTAGCTATAATATATTGTAAGGAAAATAATATGTCTATTTTGTGTACCCTTTTTGTGACTGAATGTAATACAGATTACCTATGTCAAAGTTTAGCGTTTTGGCAAATAGTAGATACAATAATGTGCTTAGTATTATTGGTGTTACATTTCTTGTAAGCTTCCTTACAACGTTTTATGAATTTAATTCGTTTCGTGCGATAATTTGGCTCGAAACAGTTCACTAAATACATGAACGTATTGAAGTATGTATGTGTGTACGAGGCGGCCGTGGGCTAGAGGTTAGCGCGTTAGACTTCTACGCTAAAGGTCCTGGGTTCAATTCTCAGTACCGGAACATCGGATTTTTAATGGCCGTTCTCCCTCGCAAGGCAATGACAAACCAGCGAGGTATTCTGTCTAGGAAATCTTCTATGAAGTAGAAGTGTTTACACTTCCCTGGTTCGAAGGCCACGTTAAGCTGTAGGTCCTCTATGTCTGTGGCACTTTAAAAGCTCAACACAGGCAAAGGAGAGAATATCGCTAGGTCTCGTAAGAGATAAAACACTCTAAGAAGAGGAAGATTGAAGTATGTATGTGTTTACAATTTCAAGCTTCGTAACTGGGGGCAATTTGTAGCAATTATCGTTGAAGGAGATCTACTTTTCCGGTGCTCTTTACGTTATTAGCAGATACTTATATTTACACAGAATATAACTTACAACTCATTCATTTGTCAGTAAAATTATGGTCCTTTACGAAATAATTGTCAAATAAGATTTGAATTTTGGAATTTAATTTCTAATTAAATTAAAACAACCAATTGTAATCATCTAATTATTATGATTGAATTTAATTCCGTTTAATCTTGAAACTGAAAAATACACAGTTTCTCTCTCAAGTTTTCAAAATGACTTCCTCGATTAGCCTATGCCCTTTGCGAAATCGTGGCGATAGACCTCATAATAGAGTTGGGATCGTTTTGGACGATATTGGATAATTAATACAGCAACTCATCTCTAGTGTTTGACTTTACCGCATAAACCATACGACCCCAGAGATAGTAATCTGCCAAAATGTAGAGGTGCTCCATCTTGCTGTATCCACATATCTGCTCTGACATTTAGAGGTCTTCTAACAACACTGGTAGTTCGTCTTGCAGAAAGCGGAGGTAATGTGCTGCATTCGAATGACCTTCAAATACATATGGCCCAACAACTTAGGGTTACGCCCATAATTTCACAAATAGCTCAAAATACACTTCAAATTGCAAATCAGAGCTCACACGTAAAGCGTGCTTACTCTTGCAGCATTAAAACTAGACTAAATTCCAAATTTCCCAAATTTTATATCTTACTGCACATATAAAACCAAAAATATACCAATAACGTAGCATCAACTTATCAAATACATCTACAGCTGATTCTAAACTTTATAAAATAGTTAATAACAATCTTAATACCTTAAATTTTAATAAACAAACTTCAGAATAACAATCCTGATAAAATTTAGAAACGTTTGGTACCAATCATACTGAAATCTGTGATAAAAAATTTACATGGGTTCAAATTATTAAATTTAGACAAAATTCAAAT
>JABXWE010001968.1:0-14016 GCA_014611495.1 Limonius californicus | reverse complement strand
CCTTCTGGTGGGTCCAGCGCACACCAGCCAATATTCTACATTTTCTGCGTGCTGCATATTACAAGTTAATCTAAAGTAATTGTGTATATATTTTTTCATGCTTTCATTTTTATATTTGTTCCCGCTTTGCTATTTTATCTTCTACATTTTTCCATATACCGCTTAATTGTGTACATACCTATATTTGTATATATTAATTTGTATAGATATTATAGTATAACTCTTATAAATAAAACACTTTTATATCAACTACCAATTTTATTGATCTACACCACACTTTCGTTCAGGTAATATCTATACATTTCTTACAACTACTGATACAGATTGAAATCGATACCCTCAACTCCAAGTTTTTCTAACTTCTTTACTACTAGCAAATCTTCGATGGCACCTCCATTACACTTCTCAAAGTAAGTATTATAAGCAGTAGCACCGTCTAGCACACAATCATCGATAGTGGCTTCATAGAATTGTGTGTTATCAAATTTCGCATAAGGTAGGTAGTAGCTTTTCAAAAAGCAATAACTGTCGTCCACCACAGCGAACGCCATGTTCAAAAACATTCTATCATCACACACCCCGCAACCATTACCTTCTACACAGTCTTTGGAGTGTCCAACATCGCTGAAGGATATATAACCCCTCTTAAGCCACTTTTTCAGAAACTTATTTGACACATAGTATTCTTTGTGATCGTCCGCTACTCCCCACCAATACGAGATAAAATATGCATAACTCCAATCAGGTCTCACAATGCCCGCTTCCATCAATTGCTTAGGTGTTCGATTTTTTTCCACTGTTCTTAGTAATTCGAAGAAGGCTTTTTTATTCTCCAGGTTTAAGCGGCGGATGTTAAATCGTTTTGCAGGATTACCAGTTAACAGCTGCACATTATACCAATCGGGAACTGTTGAGGTCATGTTTTGTCTGGGCCAGTGTCTTCACACTACTAACCGACCTCATTATACCCCACCACCATTTTCGGTTTCCTCCACCCTATTCAACGATCTGCCAATCCGCTTTTCAGTTTACTTCGCACACTCATATCGGTAACATGTTGTTCTTCTATATCTCAGATGTAGCCATTTATCATGTAGCTAATGATGCTGAAAGCCGTTTTCATAATTTCGATGAACTACCAACTGTAAATCCTGAATTGAGCTACACATTTTCCACGACTTCTCATCCGTTAAATATCGAGTTGAAAGATTTCTTTCGAGCTCACTGTGGGTTTTTTCACTACGATTTTAACACACTCTACACCAAGCATCCATACCAGATAATAACCTTGGAACGCTTTCCTGCACTACATAATTTAACTGTGCGCGTTAAAACATTCGAACGGTTTTACCAATCGCCTGCTGACAATCAAAGTGAGAATAAAGAAGGGGATTGCGCAACTCCGGATTAAGAAAAAGGTATGCTTCAAAGGCACCTTTCCCATTCTACGTACAACTACTGCAGTATCAGCATGTTACCTATAAAATTCATAGCTGCTCTCGCAGCTTTCTATGATGGTATTCTCTATGTAATGCAACCACCAAATTGCACATCCGCATCTATTACCTACGCTAACAGTGCCGTTACCAATACGACTTGGCATAAAATGGATAATGCAATTTTGGCCGACCTTCCTGTTTTTAAAGTATCCGTTCGCAATTTTACAGATGATGGAATATTAACATTCAAGATAAAATTCCACTATCCGACATATGCAACACCTACGAATTGGCAAACTATTCTGTTGAAGCCTCATAAACCAGATATTCTGCAACAACCAGCTATTGCGGATTGCAGCAACTACTGCTGCATTTCTTCAGTTATACTTGGTGCAACTTTATTACTTATATTAAGTGTATGTACTACATTTTATTTCATTCATTGGACGATTCATTACAATAACATACGTTAGTGCTAAGTTATAATAATGTTTTCTTTACATGTTAACTTGTAACGCATTCTGTATTATTCATAGCAAATAAACGAATTTACAATTATTGTTTCTTCCACTTCTTGTCTGACCATACTATTTATAAAAGTTTTCTGAGAGGTGGTGACCTTGGACTCAAGATCCTGTGAGGGGAATCTGATGACCTTGAATCGAAGGTCGAGTGAGGGGAAACAATGGCCTTGACCTTGAAATCAAGGTCAGGAGTGGGGGGTGGTCGCCAAACTGTCCAACTCTATCTACTTGTATTTTATTCCGCATTTTTTTAAAATTAATTAAATGCCTTTTCAAACTCCACTCTGTTATTTTGATCTTTAGTAAAAGTAATGTGAAGCATTCCACAGTTAAGAGTGATTGTTGCGCCCCTTTGTTTACGGGGCTAGCAAATTAACATTTCTATTAGGAACAATTGCGTGAAAAGGGAAGTTCCATCACGCACAACCTTCGGATTGGCCGTTCAAAGTAACATGGAGGTTGAGCAGTTCGGATCTAGTGATATTCCTGTTGGCGCCCTCACCTATTACGCCTTTTTCTTGAATTCGGGATACATATTTTGTAGTACAGTTGCTTTGTTTTGAAATAATTGGCATTAAATTAAAAAACATTGTGTACTACTTTATCAAAAATTAGCAAAAATAGGCAACACACCTAACGTTAATTGGTTGTTCCAGATCCAAACAGATTAGTGTGTAATATCATAATTTCTTAGCCAAAGTCAGGTGTGATGACAAATAAAATTATTTTCATTTACAGAGAAGTGGTGTAACTGTTTCTCTAATATTTGGAAACATTATTGCTGTTTCTTTATCAATAATGCAATAAATATTAGCTATGATTTGAAAAGTTATCAATTGAAAATAATTTAAAAGTGTATACAATATAAACGTCAGATATACTTCTATAAGTTAATTTAATAAGAAAAAAAAATATATAACCCTACACAAATTCAAAAACAAGAACAGATTTTGAGAATTACCAACAGCATACACTAATAAATAACTTGTTGAGCATCCGTCCGGCGAGGACGCGGTACAGCGAGCAAATAGTTAACATTTCAACAATATTGTCGAGCATAGAAACCCGCAAGCAAACAGTCGCGTGCAAGTGTGCAAACACCATCGTACCAATTATTATCTAATGTTAAGTATTATATCAAACATTTAAGGATAAAATGAATCTAACTAAGATACTTATCGCATTAACTAGATTTGTATACGATATAGTAATTGAAAGTAATGCAGTTAAAAATTATATTTAAAGTGTTAAATGAAGCTTACTTATAGATTTTAATCGCAAAATGCTAACAATTTATCAACAATATGCCTTTATAAAATCTGAAATACTTAAATGTTACCCATAAATCTCGAAATCAACAAGAATCGATCATTTCAGAGACAAGAGCAGTGAAGACTTCTGTAACGAACCGCTGCAGAAATAGAGTAACGATATTTTCGCTAGACAGTAAATGTATAATCACAATGAGCGTCCTATGTACATGTTAGAATCGGATACGATTTCCTGTAGCGAATCTAGGAGACATACCATGACGATATTCAAAACACTAATAGAATTATCTAGTCGATTATCTAAGAATCAGAAGTACATTCTTCCGAAATAAATATAAAAGTAGACTGAAAAGAGTATCAATTGTGAATACGTTAAACTTGACAGTGTCACACTTGTGGGAATGTAGTGAAAATCAATACGCCTTCTGAACTTCCAGAATTTGAAAACAAGTTTGTTGAAAAAAATTTTCCATTTGTGTGCGATTGTTTTCTCAGAAACTATAGGGCCGATCTTTATGAAATTTGGTAAACAAGGAAAATTCGTAGAGTTAAATTTGTTTTGGAATGTATCCTAAGCTGAAAACAAAATCCAGATATGCTATCATGTTTATTGTTTATTTCAGTTTATTTAGTCACATTTATAATCAGTTATAATAAATGTTGTATTTTTGTAATTATTTACTCAGGCGGGTCTTTTAATATATTTTTTAACTTCCGTGTGGATAGAACGTCTTTTGTTTTCTGTCAACCTGAAGAATTAACAAATTTAAGTTTACTTTTTCAGCTGCTGGTCTTGTTCAGATATATTCATTCGTCGATACGAAAGAAGAGTTCCTGTTTGGAAATGTTGTTAGCCGCGTCTTTGAGTTAACAGTCGCACTGAGACCCTATACGTGTACCTGGAGAACCGAAAACGGGGGGGTCAGCGACTGACCCCAGTCTTTTAAGTCTCAGTTGTAGTGCTTTCTTAACCTATTCTATAAAAATGTAAGGCGATAGTATATATACAGGTTGAAATGAGTTTAGTAAAGTGTATTTTATCTTCTAATATTTATTTTTACACAGATTGATTACATTTGATGCATGACCTGATTGTCGTCTGTTGTTCTTCGGCGGTATGCTTCGGGCAAATATACTCGTACTTTTGGCAATGAGTGCATGCTTTCATATATTTTCTGTCAGCTGATCGCGGACTAACGAAACATCTACCTTTCCTAGGTAGATCTCCAACAGCTCCACGAGTTGCAACTCCTCGTGGTTCTCTGATAACGTTACCTCTTGAAATGGCCCCACTTCGATACCATTCGTAACCAAAAATCTTGAGAGCCGTAACATAAACATTTGGTAAGCCGGAATAATTAGAACGACTTTCCATATTTCCTTGACATAATTCCTTGCCTTTCAAAAACAGCTTTCTGCCGGACCTTGTTTTAGGATGTTCATCTGCCCAACTTATTACATATGCGTTATAAGCCGCTATGTCTATCAAATTAAAGAAGCACGCCATGGGCCATCTTCTAGTTCCACGACGACAACTATATGCTCGAAAACATTTATCTAGAGTATCCACCCCTGCTTTTGTTGAATTATAATACATTATAATTTCTGGTATATCTTCTAGTACATTCATGTCTCTGTGCTGTGAAGATAAAACAGTAACAAATTTGTTTTGTTTAGGTACATAACTAACTAAAGTTTGTTTACCTCTGAATGCAAAAGGAATAGTTGCTGGTGTAGATTTTTTCAAAGTCTGCAGTCTTAGTTCTAGTGGAACGTCTCTGCGTGTGTTGAGTATTGTTCCCGGCGCGTCGGAGTTGCGCCGATTTTTTCCCAGGTAGACTTAATCTGACATGGCAATTGCGCCGATGGTTTGTAACTTAGGGCATAGGCAAATAAACACCTAGACCTCTAATGTAAATGGCGATATGGTTTCACTGATTTTGGTTGTGGGTGCAGAACTACAGAGGCCGCTAGTGTTCGTTTCAATTGTAAATTCCAGTTAGCCAAATATCACCTGGAAGCAAAAACTATGCATAGCTTATCTGGCTATTCAACATTCCAAGTGGCGTGTTTGTTTGCTTAGCCAGGTAAAGCAGCTACCCCTAATTTGTCTGTTTATTGCTTTGCAGTCAATTGCTGCAGTGAACGGAATGGTATAATGTAGGCAAAAATAAATCCCGCAAAACCCCTGCGATACTAACATTGTTTTTAAAATTAATTAATTTTAAAGTTTGTCCGTTTTATAATAAAAAAAAAAAAGAAACAGGTAATAATATTCGGTAACTAAGTATATTTTATTAAATTTGTTTGGTTCTCGCAGGATAATAGTGGTACATACAACGTTTTATTCTATTTTAGTTTCTAAAACATTCAAAAAATATATCTATTAAGAATATTAAGATAATAATTATAAATAATGAACTCACAGGCCTATGATTAAAGACCGGATTAAAAAGCATTTATTTTTTAAAAATTAGTTCTTATAAAAGCACGTAAAAATTAAAAATAAGCCTTAAAATTATTATAAATACTATAAAACACTTAAGTTTTTTCCTAAAACATTTTTAATTCAAAAACAAAACAATGGTATTAATAAAAACTTCAAATTTTCAATAACGATATTTTTGAACAGTAGAGTTGCTTTTTTTTATTTTTATTTACTTTATGTTGGCGCGTTAGTGTTTTTAAATGTTTTCTTACTTTGTATTTACCTATTTGAATGGAAAATTAAGACGGGGTTTTGCTCAGAAAAATACTTTTTATAAAAAAAACTTACCGTTTTCATACGTCTGCAAAGTATTTTGTTATTTTCAATTGTCAATTCGGGATAATTTTTTACCCACCCTGCAGGTAATGTTTGGCTTTCACCTTCGGCATGTTAAAATTCTAGATAAACAATGTAAAAATTAGTTTTTTGCGCTAGATGTTTTCTAACAAAAAAATTGCATGGGAATACTACTACAGCTTGCAATTTTTACAATTTTATCTTTGTTAACGAGATGGCCTGTCGACTGTATAAAAATGTTTTGTCTAAAAGTGTTGAGACGCACTTCCAGGAAGGCATTAAATAGGACCGATATATTCGATGGTATAATTGTCTATTCGTATTTTTTTAAATTACTTCGGAAAAGATTAACTTTTAGAACAAAAAAAAATCTCTTTAAATGACCAAAAATAAGCACAATTAAATAGGGGTCAACTGATTGCATTTTTACAGAAACGTACAGAACTAAAAGGATTTGATTCAGCATACACTACAAAAGAAAAGCAAAATGCCAAGAAATAACGGCCCCTATAAAACCAGTATTTTGTGAGATATACAATACTTTAATGTAATTCTCTGTAAATGTAGTACGCTGGTAAATATGGTCATTATAGACATTATCCGAATTTCTGTATAATCTGTCTTAATGTGTCTGGTGAATCATAAATCTCTTGGGTTGTAAGAACGTAAGCAAATAAACACCGAAGAATAAGCCGCATTAGAACAGACCTCCAGGACAATGGACTTCTCTCTCAGTTCGTGGAGAAATTCAGACGTATTTCGTAGCGTGTAGCCGACGGGAGCGACATCTTTAGCTCTGCCCCCAGTACTATCAAAAATATGAATACAAGCCGTGAGAGGTCGAGGTGTTTATTTGCCTATGCTATTATAATAATGAAAAAATAAATCCGAAAACAAAACTTAACATATTTAATATGGTATTATTTATTTATATAACAAAATAACTTTGTAAAACAAAAATTGAAATGCTCTAATATGTATGATCTATTCAGGATTGATTTGCCACTTAGTAGGCTGTGAAAATGTGGGGTACAATGAAATTTGTCAATTAATTAAGTTGGGTTATGCTAGTTTTTCTTGATGGAGGTTATGTTTTTTTGAAAGCAGGCAATGTTGCGTTCAACCATAGAAATAACACTCCTATTTCTATGTGTTCAACCATTGAAAATAGTAAATACGACTAACTCGGCACACAGGGCCATCGCTTACAGGTGCTGTTCGTCGCACAAGGGCGTCTAATCAAAGAGGAGGCATTTTAATTGATTATTTGCATATATTCCCGTGATATTTTGACTGTATTGACTCATTAACTAAATGGTACAGAAATTAATTTAGTAATTACATTGTCTATAATTATACTATTAATTTTTGTAATAAATTATATACTTGAATTATAAAAATATTTTCTTTAATTTTAATCGAGTTGATGGGGGGTTTTTAAATGTTTGCACAAAAGTGGCTCATGAGCACCCAGCGGCCCTGGGGGCACAGATGCGAAATGCAATGAACAAAAACTGCTTCGTCAGATTGTCAGTAATTAAAATATTTCTTGAAAAGTAAACTGAAATAGAAAATATATTTGCTACAGAAATCGTAAACCTAGACTTATAAAAAATATTTTAATTTTTTCAATTTGAAAACTAAAAAATTTTACACAATTTTCGCGGCCCCACCAGGGGGCTGCGGCCCCCGATTAAGATTCGCTGGTCTATGCACTTTTTCTTATCTCGCTCGCAGTCTTTATTGTTGCAGCTTGTATGGTTTGTCGTGCATTCAGGTAAACCGCCTTTTCAAGACAATGATCAGAATACAATAATGGGGGGGTGGGAGATGGAACACAAAAACGAGCACATTTAAATACTATCATCCATTTTATTAAAACCCAAATTTATACAGCTTCGTTTACATACTAAACATGAATGTGAAAAAACCAAGCAAAAATAATTGAGTGATCACTTAAAAATATTTACAATAACAATATCGTGGTCAACTGGTCTCAGACCGATGCGCGATGATCGGAGTATAAGAAAATAGGGCTCTACTGAAAGCAGACACCTCCGGAGCGCGGGGGAGCGTACATAGACATACAACTAACCAAACAGAAAGTCCCTGCTCGCGTGCCCAACCGACAACACCATCGCCATGGCATGCAAAGTCATCATATAGTCATATGAAACTATATACAAAAAATAATGTAATAATGAAATGTCAAAACAATAATAATCGTGATTAGTCATGTGTATTTGAGCACGACCTGTATTACACTTAACACGATATAACAACACAGTTACAACTCTAGCTAACCTAAGTGTTGAAGCCTAAATAATACTACATCGTTCATTCACATTGACACTATCTAAAGAGGCAGAGAGCCCGGGCGGCCGCAAGCGCAACAATCAACAGTGCGGCGTCCGGTCGGGCTCGTAACAACGGACCGAACAGACTGACAGCACTAAGGCAACTGTTTTCAACTGGAATGTATGAAAACACTATTGCGACCACTAGACAGTGTGTGTTTTTTCCTTTTTTTTTTTGTTTTGCGTGTTTTGCTTGAGATTCAGACTGTCCCGAGGGTAATTTACGGCTACGCGTGTGCTGCGGCCTACGCGATGACGTATCGCCACCGACAAATGAAGAGACCGCTCAACAATATGAAACAACGTGTACGTAAATACAAGTGCCGGTACGTCATCGCCAGCAGCCGCACTCCTCCACCTTCCTTCCTTCCTTCCTCTCCCTTTTTTGTTTACTTTATTATACTTATATTTAAGACTGCGTAAGCAGCAAATTTACTAGAATTAGCAACAGGATTTGTACAACGTATCGATAGAGAACGATATCGTTTAACTTTAGATTGTGCCTTATTTATTGAACCATTTATGCTTAAAGAACGTAGTAAAGCAGCCAAAATGAGTGCAGCTTAGTGCACGGAAATTATGGAACGAAATCCTTCCTATCGAAACAGTAACTATGTGAACTGCGCTGCGACCACGCAGTGGCCAATGAGTGGCAGTGCGCTCCGTTCACCTTCTCTTTAATAATAAGTTTCTTGCTCTAACCATCCTCCTGGATTACGTCGCAAGTAGAATCTTCGAGTCTCATCATAGATGAAGATGGCCAGGGAGAATGGCAATGCGGGCAACCACCACAAGAATCTGAAACGGAAAAAGAATAACGATTAGCAATTGATGCTTGATACTCACTCCTACTCAGTTTATTGTTATTTCAACAGATCCAAAGTTTATGTGTACACCACATTAAAAAACAAGTCAAAGAATTTAAGCAATATGTATGTACACACACAAGTCCAATTTACAAAAAAGGCCTTTATTTTTATTCTAATTCTAGTAAACCCTATACAGGGTTGCTCATTAGTGCGCCACAGTCCAATATTGGCATTATTAAAATGATTTGGAAGTTTTTCTTCTGTTTAAAGTGATTTAGTGCCAAAATGCACGTATTATAAACGTTTTTTAAATAGAACACCCTGTATATTTTTACATTTTTGAATTAAGCATAAAATTATCGATCCAATGATCTCCATGGAATTAAAACAATTGCTTGCAATTAAACAAAAGGTAGTTTTGATATTTTAATTGCATTTGTAAATTTGTATATATTTGATCTATAATATAAACACAACAAATAAGTTTCTATTACTGATTGTAACTTTTAATATCATCATCATTATCGTGATCCTCGTTTGTACCGCTTGCGCAGTGTCGAGGCGGTGTGAGGCAAAGCTAAGCTAGTTTGTGCTATGCACAACAGGGCGGGTTACCGTGTTGGTGCGAAACCGTGACTTAATAGCCTGGCATGTGTGGATGTTTTTGTTTATGGTCTTGTTACTCCTCTTATGCGACCGTAATTCGAGGAGTGCCATTGATTTGATCCCCAATGGCAAATGGAGTCCGGGACCCAGTGCCAACCACCCAGGGAATTAGAAAAATTTCTGACCCTGGAGAGACTCGAACCGGGAAGCGTTTGGACTATTAGAGTAAACCCAAATAAAGAAATACATATACGTCATCGTGCGCCGTTAACCAAATTACGTCTGGACGAGTCCATCCTACTGTTTCGGGTGGAAATTCGCGCATAGGCGTCCGTTAAAAACCTAACTTCAAATATGGAAACTCCAAGCAAGAAGTTAGGAGCCCGCGGGAAGGCCTTTTCTTTGACCTTTACGTTTTTACGTACTGTAAACAAAAAAGTCATTTTGTGTGTACACAGATGTCATGTATAAATCAATTTATTATAAGACTTCGAAAAAAAATTTTTTGATCCCTACTATACATCACTGTGTTACGCCACTGGTGAATCTTGTGGCGCGCAGGTTTTGATGACGTACATGTATTTCTCTATTTGGTTTTACTCTACATCCAAAGCTTGGCTCCTCTACCACTGAGCCATTCCCGCCCGATCATTACAAATCCTTACTCAAATATTCTAGTTATACTTTCAGTCCCGAAATTGATGTTTATCAGAAATTTGAAATGGTGGCCATCAAACATCTTGGATAATATTTCTAAATTTCTAAAAACAGTTGCAATGTCTGGGATTAAAAGTGGAAGATTTATTGCAGATAAACTGAAGGCAACTGTTTAAAATAAAATTGAAATATCAAATCCACCAATAGTTGTTAATTATTTGGAAAACTGCATTGTTGTATAACAATATATTTTTTACTTCTGATTTATGGGATTTGTTGTATATAAATATTACCCCCATATTTTGATCTGTACTTTAATGTCTTACAGAGTATTTGAAACATGATTATTGTATTACATACAATATCTCTCCTTACACAAATACTTACATAACGTGCTGTATTTGAGTGTTTTATCTTTTTGCATTCTCTGTACTTTTTATTTTTTTCCTAGAGAAACGCTCATATTTTGATTTTTTAGTTGGTGAAGAGTCTATTTAAAGGAATAAAATGCCCAATGTGTTCCGAATAGAATGTAAAAAATATCGTTTATACACGTTTTTACATTATGGGGAGTGTAAAAGCAGGGATAAAAAGAAACCATGAGAGTGAATTAAAACAATTTTTTTCAATACAATGCGAATGTATTAATTTAGTGTAGAGGTCATTACATCAGTAGGTTGGTAATTGTTGTAAGTGTTATAATTGCAACATATATATGGTGTTAATGAATTGCAAGGACAAATTTCTAGGGCTTAAAGTATACATAAAAAGAAACATTTTTGTTAATAAATGTATGGTCAAAAGTGTTTCCTTTCAGGGATAGAGCTTCTCAAAGATTCTTTAAGAAGCGCCTAAATGTAGACAACTCAATTTACTACCTACTATTTGTAATACAGGATAAATAAAGCCCTCTTTTCCACTTTTCAAATTCCAATTAAATTTGGGATTTATTTATCCGGTATTAATTTCCGCCCTAGAAGTTTGTCCCTGCAATTCATTAACACCCTGTATGTTGTATATAAGTTTGGTAAAAAAGAAAACAAACGAAAACTATATGTATATACAGTCGAACTTCCATATATCGAATTTCTATTTAGCGAATTTTTTTCAAGGTTTCTGGCACTGAGAGTACTTTTAACGTTATTTTGTCCCCTTATATCGAACTTCGAATTTCTATTCAACGAATATTTTCGAGCTTAAAAATTTAAAATCATATTATTTTCCCCTTTAGAGATAACAATTGTATTGTAAATTTCAATGTTATATTACTAATGTCCTTCTTAGAATTTGAAAGTTACTTACCGGGCGTCACCGGAGATTGGGTTGGACCCTTTGTTCGCCCGGATTTGCATCGTTATCGCAAATTCGTGAGAGTCATTAACGAACAGATTCTAAACTTGAAGAACAGTTTGAATCTTGTGTTCATTGCATTCAATTGTGTATCTCTCGCTAAAATGGCAAAACGAAGCAGAAGTTGTTTAAGTGTTTGTGAAAAATTAAAGTTGCTTGATGAAGTTGCAGCTCGTTTTGGTATACCAGCAAATACTCTTTCAACAATTTTAAAAAATCGTGAAAGTATTATCAAGCAAAGCCAGGAATTCGATTCTAACACAAAACGATTTAAATCCTGTATGTATGAAGACATCGATGAAGCAATATTGAAATGGGTGAAAATGACACGCGACAAAGATTTGCCCGTTTCCGGACCATTAATTAAGGAAAAGGCACTGGAATACTCCATACTGCTGAATCAACCCAATTTCCAGGCAAGTGCTGGATGGTTGGACAAATTTAACAGAAGACACGGTATAGTACACAAAGTTATTTCGGGTGAAAGTGCGGACGTAAGTGAAGAGGACTGTATAATATGGAAACAAAATGTTTTAACAAACATTTTGAAACAATACGACAGCCAAGATGTTTTTAATGCCGATGAAACCGGACTGTTTTTTAAATGTTTGCCCAATAAAACCCTGACTTTTAAAAATGACAAGTGTTTTGGTGGAAAACACAGCAAGGAACGTGTTACAGTTATGGTCGCTAGTAACATGAATGGCACCGAAAAGCTAAAACTATTGGTGATCGGAAAAAGTAAAAATCCACGTTGCTTTAAAGGAGTAAAGTCATTAGAAGTCGATTACGATTTCAATAAAAAAGCGTGGATGACTAGTGAAGTTTACGAAAAGTGGTTGTTAAAGGTTGATAACCAAATGATAAAACAAAAGCGAAAAATTGTGATGTTCGTCGATAACTGCCCAGCGCATCCGCGTTTTGTAGCGGATAAACTTAAGAATGTTAAACTTGTGTACTTTCCACCCAATATGATGTCGAAACTGCAACCCATAGATCAAGGCGTAATCAAAAATTTAAAATTTCATTACCGTAAGCGGATATTAGTTAAGATAATCAAAGCAGCGGAACAGAATCAACCATTAAAAGAATTAATCACACTGAAGGACTGCATCGCCGAAGTATCAAAAGCTTGGACAAACGACGTTACATCGTCCACAATAAAAAATTGCTTTTCAAAAGCAGGTTTTGCCGAAAACAATATGCACCAATGGGAAGAAGAAGATGAAATTCCGCTCTCAGAATTAAAAAGAAACTGGGAAAAGTTAAAAACTGATCTTCATATTTCTGAACAAATCGAATTAGAGGATTATCTAGAAATCGATGAAAATGTTGCGGTTTCTGAGTATCCTAGCGACGAAGATATTATTGCTAGTGTTGCAAATAAAGAGGAAGAAAACCTTGAAGACGACGATGTAGCGGACGATAATACAACTTTTCCAGTTCCTATGGATAATGAAGTATTAACCGCATTTAAAATAATTCGACGGGGATTTCAGTGCAAAGAAAATGTACCTGAAGGAATTTTTTCCAGTTTAAATAAGTGCGAAACGTTCTTCGAACAAAAAACTTTATTTAATTGCAGTGTACAGTATTTCTTGTTTTACGTTTTTCTGACTACTAATGTACTTACTTATTTCTGCTTATGTACATATATGTATGTATTATATAAATAAACACCTTTTAGTTATTCCTCACGTTATGTGTATGATATTTTTTATATTTTCTATATATCGAATTTTCTATATAACGAATTTTTTTCGCGGTCCTTTGACACTTCGATATATGGAAGTTCGACTGTATTTTATTCCATACATACTTATAGAATTTTTAAATCCTTCGACAATGATGGCAGCTTCCATTCCGGTTGACGTAGGGGAAGTGCGCGTAAATTGTACCGGCGCCAAAATTGTACCACCAGCATTGTATGGAAACTAAGCTACTACTAGCGCTAAACACGGAAATTTCTGGCCCTACGGCAACCTCACCAGTCAATGCAGTGACCCTGATTCCGATATGAATTGCAGTGTTTTATTGAAAAATAGTTTTGTGAAATCGTTGCATTTCCTATAAGGATCTGCCTTTAGTTTTGAGGAGTTACAAGGAAGTCATCAAGAGTAAGTCTATCTTTGTTATTTTTAGTCTGTATGGTGTATTATTAGTTGTAAAATCACGCGGAAATGGGATTCATAGCGGTCGCTATAATGTAGTTGTGGCT
>JABXWE010001961.1:0-41759 GCA_014611495.1 Limonius californicus | reverse complement strand
TTAGTAGTGTTGTTTGATAGAAGTCAAAGCACCGTTAGGCAATATTTTCCTTGGGCAATACCATTATTAGAAAAAAGCCTACACATGGTAATCTACTGGCCAACAAAAGAAGAAAATTTAGCAAGTAGGCCAAAATGTTTTCTAAAATATAAAAAAAACTAGAGTTGCTCTCGACTGCACGGAAATAGCAGTGTAAAAATCCAAATGTTTAAAGTGCCATATAAGAACTTATTCTTATTATAAAAGTAAACACACTATTAAATTTAGGCGTTACTCCTGCGGGGTCCGTTCATTACGTTAGTCCAGCATATGGCGGAATAATATCTGACAAAGCCATTTTCGATAACGAAAATGTAATTGATCTTCTTCAACCTTTTCACGAGGCAATTATGTTGGACAAAGGGTTTGCTATAGTAGAAGAATGTGAAAGTATCCAGCTCATTAGGCCTCCTTCTACTAAAGGTCTGTGTGTGTGCCTTGTAGGTATGTAAATACATCGGTATATGACACAGACATATTAAAATTAACAAACTTTTCGCGTTGAAAAACACTCGACTACCCGTACAAACACCGACAACTAAATGTTTTCTACAATGTTTTCCCTACTACGCGGCCATATTGCAATTAGTAGTAGCGCCCTCTATAGTCAGCTGCGAAGGCGAATTAGAGTTTTCGAGCGCTAGGGATATCTATTTGTATTACCTGTACAACCGGCATTGGCCATTGCGGTGGAAGAGGTTAAAATTCTTAAATGAGATGAACTATCAAGTAATGCAAGGGCCCCGAGTCATCGGCAGCACTTCTGCTCCTGAATTTAGTAGAGATAGAGCATGTGAGCGAATTGCAAAGGGTGCAAAGAATCTCCGGATTCGGACAGGCTACCACAAGAAATAATTAAAAATTGCTACTTACAATGCACGAAGCACCCCGCCCAGACCAGATAAAACCCTTACTTCTTAAAAACCTCCCCGATTCAGCCACCGACGCCTTTTCAACCATATACAAATTTGCAAATCTGCAAATTTCGTACTTCCCCATTTCATGGAAAAACGCCTCCACAATCATGATCTACAAACCCGGCAAAGACCCTAAAAACCCCACAACTTACAGACCCATTTCTCTTCTCAACATCATGGGCAAAATTCTAGAAAGAATCATGGCCTCCCGTCTCAGAGAAACCCTAGAATCGAATAATTTCCTCATGAGTCAGAAGATGGATGAGAAGAAATTACATCGAATCGATATATTGATTTGGAAACAGTTATTACCCATTTCATATCTTCTTTATTTGTATTTAACTCAATAATAAAGTTTATTTTCAATCTTTACTATTCTATCTAAAAATATTAAAGCCGATAAATTTATTAAGCAGATAATAATTCTACGGCAATGGAAATTATACATGTACTGCTGGAAGTAATAAAGTCCGGCCAGAAGAACAGGATGGATTGCATATCGATGACATTCCAGCAGGATCGAGTGGCGTGGCGAATCGTCCTGCTGTAAGCTCCTTGCGACAAGGTAGACGCTTGGACGTTCTACCACTGAATACTTTAAGAGAAGAAGCGTATTGACGTTTAATAAATTTTTAACTATAAAAATTGTGTGTTTTTAATTGATTTACGTCTAAGCAAATTGTAGTCACTCTCGATGAAAGGGAAACTACCAAACAAATATAATAGACATAATATGAAACAAATACACTCATCAAAATTTTATATAATTTAATAATATAAAATATGAAAAGGGTTTTCCAATTAGCGCGTCAGAACTTTCAAATGAGACACAGTAATAACTACATGTGATAATCCTTTAATCTTTATTTTATTTTGAAGAACAATCGATGACATGTTTTAAAAATAATGTCGTTTAATTGTCCTCATCGACTTTGTCTGACTGAATGCACTCTGAAGGCCCAATTTGCGACTACTCTTTCACACATATCGTGTGGTATCTTTTGAATGGTGCGTTCAATGTTCCGTTTAAGGTCGGGAATTGTTTGTGGCTTATTTTTGTAAACGGTAGATTTCACATGATCCCATAAGAAAAAGTCCAAGGGTGTGATATCGCATGATCTTGGCGGCCAGTTGACATTAGCATTCCTCGAAATAACGCGTCCAGGAAACTGTGGTTGCAATAAATTGTCTCACGAAATGTGTGACACGTCGCACCATCTTGTTGAAAGAAAACATTGTTTATATCAATATTTCTCAGTTCAGGCCAAAGATATTCCGTTAGCATATTCCTGTACCGCTTACCATTAACAGTAACACGATTTCCATCATCGTCATCAAAAAAATAAGGTCCGATCACGCCTTGAGTCCGAAAACCGCAGCAAACCGTGACCTTCTCAGGATAAAGAGGCGATTCGTGAATCACTTGAGGATTTTCATGAGCCCAAATCCTACAGTTATGCTTGTTTACAAAACCATTAAGGCAAAAACGGGCTTCATCGGAAAAGGATATCTTTTCTACAAAATGTGGATCGGCTTACAACTGCTCGAGAGCCCAGTTCGCGATACTTCGACGCAAATGATGATCATTTGGCTTCAGTTCTTGAGTGATTTGAACTTTATAAGCCTTGAGATGAAGATCTTGATGCAAAATTCTTCATGTAGTCGTCTGAGAAAGGCCAAGTTCTTGAGAACGACGTGGAATAGAGAGGTTTGGATCATCTCTTACACTTTGGCTTACAGCAGCAATATTGCACCTCGACGATGCACAAATGTTGACTTATCTGCAACTAAACGATAAAGAAATCGTTCGGTTGGTCGATTATGTTGACCATAAATTCCTTCGGGCGAAATGTCCGGCGAACCGAACACGCATTTTGATGGTAAATACGAATAATTTCTAAGCACTGTTGAATCGCATATCTATCTATATTAACTTGACACAATGTACTGAACACATTTGTTATCAAGATTTGACATTTACATTCCACAGCGATCCTGATTTTTGCATTAAAGTTCTGACGCGCTAATTGGAAAACCCTATACAAACCTGTCAGTAGTTTCATTCACATACGATGTATTTTATATGTGAACGTTTGGTAAATGATGATATCAGGTTAGCAGTTAATCAGACGCAGAATTCTCTAGATAGAGTGAATCTATGGTGAGATAACTGGAATATAAATATAAACTCAAATAAATACACAACTAAGATCTTTACGTTAAGGCATCATCCGAACCAACCATATTTGAAAATCAAAAACCAAACTGTTGCACAGGATCCAAATTATAGGGCCGTAAAGTACCCAGGGCTTTATTTATGGTATATAGGAGATTATCTTGGGGATGTCATATAAATAGGAAACTGAACGTGTGTCATCTAGACGTATGATGCTCTACCCCATAATCAATAACTACGCTGTAGTTTTCGTTTAAGCGTGTACTGTGTATTTTGTATTTTTTACATATGTCGCTAGCCAGTCTCTTCAAACGACACCTTTGATTACCTCTTGAATGTTCAACCATACGCGAAAGATCTTGCCTTATCTGTTTTATTTTTCTTTCAATGCGTTGCATCCACGGTTCTTTCTTATGTATTTTTGTATTCTCTGAGTGTCTTGCAGATATATTTTTCCTCCGTTACTCTGAACAGTAGCTACAGCTGCACAACATATGGCTGTATGTAGATCATCAAAGTTTTGAGTTTCTAATATACAGCCGGAGTCAAAAGATACAGGTTTTAATATATTTTTGCTATTTGCGAATATAGGTAAAAAAGTTACTAATAAAAGTGAACCGACACGTACTATAAACCGAAATATGAAAATCTTATACAGGGTGTCCCATAAAAAAATTATTTATAAGATAATACTTTTCTTAAATGGAATGCCTGATATTTTTTTATCTTAATGTAAAGACCATTTAATTCTGAACAAAAAATCTAAATAACTTTTTTTTGTAAATGCCACAGTTTTCGAGAAAGAAAATGATAGATACAGCATAGCATACAGCTCGTGCGCCCCCGGTCCACGCGCAAATAGGTGAATCGTAGCGCGCGATAGAAAACAAATGAAGTATTATTCAGTTTTATTACACAAATTACATATATGTTTAAAACAAATGAAGATGTTAAATTATTAACGAGACAATTAACAATTTATTTGTATGTATTTGTATAGGTGAAACATCTTAACGATATTTTTAATCTTTTCAAACAATTTAGTTTGTTTACAATCCGCGCCCTAGTTACCGTAGATACAACCGTCGCCGCCGTCACCATAATTTTCAGTGAAAAATAAATATAATTTTTTTTAATTATACGTTTATTAGCTATCAGAAGCGACCGTGGACTAGAGGTTAGCGTGTTAGACTTCTACGCCGAAGGTCCTGGGTTCAATTCCCACTACCGGAACATCGGATTTTTAACGGCCGTTCTCCCTCGCAAGGCAATGGCAAACCAGCGAGATATTCTGCCTAGTAAATCTTCTCTGGAGTACAAGTGTTTACACTTCCCGTGGTTCGGAGCCCACGTTAAGCTGTAGGTCCTCTATGTCTGTGGTACTTTAAACGCGCAACGCAGGCATAGGAGAGAAGATCGCTACGTCCCGTAAGAGGTACAGCACTCGAAGAAGCAATCAGAATAATTCTACAATAATCTATAAGCTAATCTTATGGCAGTAAAATGACTTGTTGAGAATTACACCCAGTGATGTAATCTCTTAATACAATAATACATGTAGCGTAAATATGTTATTTTTACATTTATTATTTACATTAATTTACTACATCACTTGCCATTTCCTCTTCAGCTTTCTGTGGAATGTTCTATCTAGTACGAGTTGTACCTACTGCCTCATTGGGGTGAGCTGCGAGTTTACTGTGGTAATTTCTGGCATATTGAATAACATCGGTAACATACGGAATATTTAAATCTATGTGCAGAGTACGATTTGACACGTACCAGGGGGCGTTTGCAATTAATCGTAGTGTTTTCGACTGAAACTTTTGCAGGATATCAACATTGGATGAACTGAAGCATCCCCACAGTTCGATTCCATACGTCCATATTGGTTTTATAATAACTTTATACAGTAGGTAACAGTTTATTTTCCACAGATAAACACGAGTTTCTTCCAACTAGCCAGTACATTTTTACTTTCCCATACCTTATAGGTATAGGGTAAGTATTGAAATCATGAAAATTTTCGAAATCGAGATTTTAACGGATATATCCGTTTTGGGTCTCTAGGAACCCAAAAAAGTGGTTTTTAAAAAATGTCTGTCTGTGGGTGGGTATGTACGTATGTACGTATGTACGTATGTGACGCTCCTACAGCCGAAAGTATTGCTCCGATTTTGATGCGCTTTGGAATGCGGGGGCGTATCGAAAATTCATCGAAAAAATAAGCTTTTCAAAAAAATCCGAAACCGGAAGCGGAAGTTACGCATGTTTTTTTGGTATCACTTTTTTCGTGATTACAATTTTGAAACTTTTATCGCGGATAACGATAGAGGGTCATAAGACAAATCTGCTAGTTTTTTGCCGAACTCGCTAGCTTTAAAATGAAGGGCGCTATGATTTTTTGAAAATTTTGAGTTTAACGCCCAATTACTCGAAAACGGATGAATCGATTCAAATGATTTTTATTTTCTGAATAGTATATGAAGGGTAAAATGAGGTGATATAAAAAGTTTTTTGAAAAATTATAAGGGGCCTAAATTACGAATTTTCAAAATTTTGGAAATTTTCAAAAAATTATTTCTCAAAAACTGCTCCAAGGAATTTTTTTAAACTTCATATGTCGATAGACCTCGCAAGGGGCCATCGATATGTTTTTTGAAGAACTCCGTAATTTTCCTGTGGCGCCCTCTACGAAGCTTGGAAGTTTGAAACTTCAAACTCCTTTAATTAATAAACGAAAAAAGATAGGAAGCCGGGGTTTTCACTGAATCGCTCAGTGCGTAATGGAGCATATGAATATGCAAAGAAATATTACACTCGTGGATTTATGTAAGCGCACCGGCCCCCTCCCCCCTCTTTTTTAGAAAAATATTTTTTTTATTCTAACGGTTGTTATTTGTTTGCGTCAAAGAATCTTTTTCCGCGAAAATAAAAAATCGATTTTTTATGCCCTACAAAATATAATTTCCAAGGACTTAGAAAATTTTACCTCGGTAGCAATAGCGATTGGTACGAGTTAGACCGCGCGACGGCCTAGCGGTACGGACAGCCCGGTTGGTTCAGAACCATTGCCATACTGTCGCGCTACATTCATTTCTTTAACCGGTATTACAACAACAAGTTATAAATTATTTATCAAAATTTTGTATTTAATACTTAATTTTCGAAATCGAGATTTTAACGGAAATATCCGTTTTGGGTCTCTAGGAATCCAAAAAAGTGGTTTTAAAAAAATGTCTGTCTGTTATAAAATCACAGCAAACTCAATTTGCAGTCACAATATCACGTATATAGTAGAGAATGAAGTATGCCTGGTTGCATATTAAAAGGAAATTAAGGGGCACCGCAGATATTTGGCGGGACTTCTTACAAGCCTTGTAAGTCTATTCGTTACGAGGCAAGGTTTTAGGATAGCACTTGAACAACCGTTTTGAGGAAAATAACTCTACTGTTGAATAAAGATGATATGAACAGTAGTCCAGGGAGGCAGTCGCGTCCACTTATTACAAGTGGCTACTGCACAAATAGAAGACGGCATTTTTTGAATGTTGGCAATAAAGTACAATGAACAATAACAAAACACGTGCACAAAACATTCACAATCTGCCGGTCACGAGAAAGCAAGCATCCCTAGGGTAGTTACTTAATTAGCAAACCTCGTAACTCCAAAATGGCAAAATTTTCAGGAGACAAATAAAACTTCCTCAATAGTTCTATTACAGCAACTTCTTTTGCATATTTAGATATTTTTGTATAATAGTAAGTTACTTTTATGATTTTTGAAACTTTTTTATGTTTTGCACTTACTAATTTATTATAATGGAGTTACGAGGTTTGTTCTGATTTGTTCCAAAGAAATCTGGAGTTACGAGGTTAAAAATAAAGGAGTTGAAATTACCAGAAATAAAAAACACTGCGATAGCCGATAATAAACAAATTTTTATTTATTTTAAATGGCACAAATGGGAACTTAAAAAATTAAAAGACTTAAAGTAAGGTTAACTTATCAAAATACATTAACAAACGCAATTTTAAAGGTGATGTAGGTTGTCGTAGAATGCATGATAATCGGACAGCATGGTGGTTTTTAATGCTTGCAAATGTTCGAATTTTTCTTTTTAATTTTTAGCTTTGCATCGTAGAGTGGTGGTACGTTATTTAGTGGTATACCCAAGGGTATTATTTTATTGCCTCTGATAGGAAGAAGCTGCCAGTCCTCAGTATATCTAAGCTTAAACTGAATCGTTCCACTTGGATTGTAACGTAGTGCACGAAGGTCGGTCACAGTGGGATCCCCTGATTTCTTTCCTGGTCTAATAGATGGTACATACTGTATGCTGCTAAAGTTTCGGAAAAAACTGTGCTCTAAATATTTTCCTTGGTATGGTTCTGGCCTTTTTCGAGCTTCTTTAACAGCATCCATGTAGTCGGCTGGCACATTTATTACTTTATTTTTTAATTGCCTTTCTATGCAGGAGTGAACGGAATCAGCTTCCATTTGTGTGTGACCGCGCTCTAGATATTTTTGGACGATAAAGACTTTATGATACACAGCAAAATTGAGCAAAGCATTGGAGAGAATAGCATTACGATTTTGTCCCGTACACCCATCACTGTAAAAAATTAACTCTTCTCCAGGTTCTAGATGTGGTAACTGGCCTTCTAAAAATGAGCAAATTATTGTAGAAATTTCATTTGCACCAACCATCCCTTCAATTTCACTCCACACGAAACAATATCCAGCACGCGTTTTAATGTCGTAGATCGTAAAATTATGTACGGCAAGTTTGGTTTTAATACATACTTGATACATTAGATTTAGGACACAGAAGTACCGCTTGTAAGTCCATTGTGTATACTTTGTTGCTATTAGTATCCTTATCCCTTTCTTTCTCTTCTCTGGCTTCTTTCTTTTTTGCTTGGTGTAACGTATACTCTTCTTCCGATGCATTGTTTACATTTTTTGCTACACACAAATCACATTCGTCCTTTTTTCTTCTAAAAAGGCTCATATTCATGTCATTAAAATAATGATCAAAATATGTGATTGAAAATGGCTCAATATTTTTCTGGTAACACCAATCCTTGCTATAGAGTTCATAGAGATCTTGCTTAGATTTCCATTCTGGTTCAAGATATAACTTCTGAGATGTTGATCTGCAATAATGTGACTCCATTTTTGGCAGAGCTTCAAAGAATAGTTTCAGGCAATCTATTCTACTTGCATCCAATCTCCTCCAAGATACTATTTTCTCTTGACTTTTAGCTTCAATTTCCTTGACTGTCTCGTTTTCTTCATCTTCACCTTCTTCAGCAGTTGTGTGGAAATTTTCTGTCTCCTCTTGTTTCCTTCCAATTTTCCAGGAACGTGCGGTCCATTCGCCTATACCCAGTGAATTAAGAAACATTTTCTTACATACTTTAACAGGTTCATTGTTTTTCCTTAAATAGTAACTAAAACTATTCACCCTTCGAGATTTCTCATCCTCTTTTCGATCTCTATGTCTGTGAGTTTTAGATGATCTTATATTTAGCTGCACAAAGAGTTTCTTTTCGCTCCAGCTTAGTTTCCAGAAATTATCAAATGCCAATTTTCTCTCCTCTTCAGAAAATAGATAACATGTTAAACTAGGCTTTTTTGTTGAATTTTGATATTTCGTAGATATTTTGCAAGAACATCTTTCTTTCAGCACTCTTTGTTGCTTTGGAATATTGTATTCCCATTTGCTGTTATTTACATACTTTTTTCCCTCGTACGCATCGCCCTGCTCTCTCCTTTTTTTATTCTGCTCCCTTCGCCAGTTACTTTCTTGGACATGTCTTCTTTTTAGTCGTTTTCTTCTCAAAGGCGGTATGTTTTCAGCATGTTCTACTTCTTCTTCTTCGTTTCCCTGATTTTCGGTAGGTTTATAATCTGGATCTTCACGTTGTGATGTCTCGATAGTATTTTCCTCAATAATATCAACAGTTTCGCTACCAGTAAATTCGATTACATCTTCAACTTCAGAAATAGTTTCGATTTCGGTACAATTCTCTACGATAATAATATTATTTTCTACCTCAACTGTAGTACACTCCACATTACTAGGTCCTGGCGCATCCAGAAAAATTGGAGGGTTTTGGAGAGCCATTTCCAAAATTTTTTGTGCACGGGACATCATCTGCAAAAACAGGCCAAAAAAGTTTGATATTTGGGACGCTTGAAAATTTTTAAACATGAAAAAAAAATAAGAGACGAAAAAAGTTAAAACGATGTTGACTTAGATTTATAATACCGATACCATGCACCTGTACGTACCTTGTTAGGAGTATAATTATGGTTCTCCGTTAGCTATTTTATAGTAGCAAAAAATTGAACAATCCTGGTTTTTGTTGGTATTTATAGTTTTGTTTTAACAAGCTGCACAAACTCTAACACAAAACAGGACTAAGCCGTGGGTCACTTCACATAACCTCACTTTTCGTCATTGAGATACGAGGTTTTCCCTATCACGGAATGTTATGGAGTTACGAGGCTATCCTTTAGCACATAATGTTATGGAGATACGAGGTTTTCCTTCGTCACAGAATGTTATGGAGTTGTGAGTTTTTCTTTTAGAGCTATCTTGACCTTGTAAACTATAGTGGAGTTACGAGATTTACTCACAAGGTAGATTTTTAAGTGTACTAATAGATGGTGCCGAAATCTAAATTTTGGATGAAAATGGAGTTACGAGGTTTGCTAATTAGGGTGACGTTATGCAGTTTTGTACTTTCAATGACGTCACGTCGCCCGTCTTGTCACTGCGCCAGTGTTGCCAACAATAGGTACTATGCATGCACTAAATAGAATATTGGAATCCACCAGAAATGCACCAAAACGGTGACGTAATCAGAATTTTGGTTTGGGGGATCAAAAACAGTATATCAAACAATTGTTTTTTGTTATATGAAAATTTTATTAGCAAAAAACAAAGTAGCAGAAATAAACCGATAGCAAACGACTAAATCAAATTACTCAATTAATTATGTGTGTTTAATTAGAACTTTATATTTTAACATTTTTACAAAAATAATAGGTATAGACTCTATGTAATAAATCAACGATGTAATAATTGCACTTAACCTCACAACGCAAAAGCAACCGAAGTCCGAAAGAAATAGCGACTGTGAGTCACATACCACATTTATGTGCACGTATAGAAGAGCATATAAACATTCAAGCTATTTCAATTTGAACAGCGCTGCCAGACATATACATACATAATGTACTATGATTACAGCTAAGTTTGTAGTAAACAGGACTAGCGCTGGCGTGCACACTTCTCCATCTAGTGTTTAAAAAGGTGAGAAACAACCTGCACAGATTCCAGATTCAGCTATAATTTAGTGCAAAAAAATAATTTTCTATTTATAGCAATACACCAGATTTTGCACTAGCGCACTAGAACGCAATTTTGGTCACCAGATGAGGCTTCAATACACCAGATCTAGTGCAAAATGCACCAAGTTGGCAACACTGCACTGCGCATCCCTGGGTGACCCCTACCGTTAAGTTATCTACATACCGTGATAATAATAAACATATCCTAATAGCGTCCCGATAATCTTGTATATTGCATTAAATTAGGAGCGAGCTCAGAAAAATCAACTAGTGGAACCCGTGGGCTATCCTTCTGTTTTTACTTTGAAGTATTGATCTATGAACATTTTTGATATCTAGTATTTTCGGAAATAAACGTTTTGTGTGTGTATGTGTGGGTGTGTGGTGTGTGTGTGTAGGTGACTCCTCTACAGGCCAAAGTATTGTAACGGTTTTGGTGATATTTTAAATCAAGGGGTATATCAAATATTGTATTTCTAGTTAAGCTATTCAAATTAATTTCTAAAATCTGAAACAGTGCTTAATTGCTGTGTTGCGTAGTTTTAAAAATAAAATTAATTAACAGTTCCATATAATACGTCTGAAATAATCCATTTGTTTTTGTAAAGTCAAATAAACCTTAAAGATTTCTGTACCTTTAATGAATAGATAAATAGTACAATTTAAGAAAGGCTACTGCCGATGAGCGAGCTGCTGAAGGTGCCGTTTATGCCGTTCTGCCTAAAAATGGCTATATTTTATGTAGGTTTACATTTGCAATGCTATTTAAGCATACCTGTCGGCCGTATGTCGTATTGTAATATTGCTTTGCAACAAGATTTGAGGGCTTTGCGATTTCCTAGGAGGCTTGATTTAGGCCTAAACTGCGGCAAGACGTACAATTCTAGCCCATGATGAATTGTTTGGAAAACTGCAACATTTGCGTTCTGGGCATAATTCTTGGTTCATTATTTGATTAACTGCATGAGGAATGTGGAAAAATAGTAGCTACAAGGTGATTAAGAAAATTCCGGCGGGATTCATCAACAGCCTTTCCGTCCCACTGCTGGGCATCGGCCTCTTCTCAGCCACGTGTTTCTCCTCAGCGCTAAGGTAGAAACACGGGGGACCTACAGTTTAACGTCGAATCCGAACGACAGAAATTCCAGAGAAGGTTTTTAGCATTAAGATCCCACGGTTGCAAGCCGAATTGGGAAATTGTGTATGGTGGGTTGCAGACAAGATTTTTATAAATCTGCATAGTTCTGCTTAGGTTTCGAACCCAAGCCAGAATCGATGTTTTATTCAGAAAGAGCGCTCTACCAACCGGCGGGATTACCTTTCTCTAATGGACTGCTTTGTTTTAAAATTATGAGAAAATTTTCTATTAGGTTTTTCAAATTGCCATCGAAAATTATCAGAAATTATTATTAATAAGTTCTACGAAAATGCTAATTAGGTTATTTGTATTTTCTCTATGTGTCAGTAGCGATATTAGGAATTGTTTCCTGCAGGGTATTTCAATAATCGCTCAATTTAGTCATTGAAAATCGTTTACTCTCTACCAATTCGTTTAATAAATATTCGGTGTGTGGCTAATAAGAAACATTAAACCCGTGCTAATTGTTATACAATTTCGTACTCTCTAATTTCTGCACGTAGGTCTCAAATACATAATTTCTCGTATTTTATGTTTGGTAAAAGTATCTTAATTCTAGAACGAATCCAAACATATGTAAATACTGGCAGAAACGTCTTTTCCGGGCTACTAGCCTAAACTAAATGAATATTTTGTTGCAATAGAATTTGTATCTTCAGAAGGACATTCCTTTATTTGAGGTCACATTTACCAAAACACGGGAAAGCTAAAATTTGTCGGTTGGCTTTATCCTTTTTATTACCAGTACAATGTCTCGTTCTTTCGACTTGCATATTTGATAGCGCCAAGATGCATGGAAACCTAACTCCACCCGCTTTATACGGTGTTGCCACTTGAGTTTAATATCGGCGTAACGAAATGTTGGCCGCCGGATGGCAGCAGGATCGCCGATTTACGACCAAAACTGCGGCTATATACTAATTTGATATGCAATTATCTACCCCCCAGTCCACCTTTACATTCACGACTGGTTGTGAAAGACCCCAATTGTACAGACAATCTATATTTATAGTACAAATATTAGTACCATTTGCCGATTTTGTTAACTCTTAAAAAATTGTAATATGTAATAAATGTATTGTGTAAACAGTGTGATTGTAAATGATTGAGGACGGTTTGAATTTACCGCCACAAATTTTAGTGTATTTCACATGTTAGTTGTGGCTATATCAATATAGGGGCGGGGCTTTTTATACATACATATTTCACGGTAGCCGTATTTATGATTTCTGCTAGGAATTTTGAACAATTGTTGTAAAATATTGTTTAATTAAATTTTAATATTTTCACTTATTGTTAAGACGAAATTCTAAGTTTATTGTGTATTAATTGTTTTAATTAAAAAGATAAAACTATTGATTAAAATCGATATTAACAATTAATATATATCTGTTATCCTTATTTGAGACGCCACGGATGAAAAATAAACAGCTGACAGGTTTACTGTATATGCTACCAACATGACAATAATTTCGTATGGCGGTAAATTCAAACTAGCCTCAATCATTTACAATCACACTGTATACTTATTAGTGTACTACAGGAAACATATCCGGAATAAAAATAAACCCAAGATGGTATTAATTTAAACTTAGATCAATTTAACTTAAATAAGCGTAAGTTATACATATTATGGATAAGGTGCAGTCAATACATCAGACAAATCCCTGATGACACTAAGTCAATTACCAGGGCGTTTCACTATATTTTTCATAAAATGCCAGTCTGCTGATGGTAGTTCTCAAATCAAGAATACTATTTAATTTAAATATTAATCTCCATCAACAAAAAGTAGACAATTTAAGATTTGTAAATCCCTTGTGCTAATTTATGAGTTGCGTGTTTCATTAAAAAACAAGTACATGTAAAACAATATTTATTAATATAAATTAAACAACATACTTTTTCAAAAATTGCAGAAGCTTTTAGGTATTGCTTAATCCTATAGTGAAAGCGTATGTGTAAATTTTTAAAAGATGCATAGAAGCTGCCATAGCTAAAAATATTTGTAAAAATTGTAGATAGATTCAAGTAGTATTGTATAGATGAACAAGGCTTGCTCTTTAACTGGATAGTTACTAATATCTCGAAAATATATCATGTACGAAACAGTACTCAATTAATTACACCTTTTTAATATTGATAATATTTATAACATGTTTTCGAAGATGCTCCTCTTTTATCGTTTTTATTGTGATATGCTTTCTGAAACAAAAATATACTTTTACTGAAGTTTCTGAGAAAGTGTTGTTTACTTACTTTCTGCATACATGTATGCCAAGGTTCCCATTTAAATCATTTGTGTTTGCCTTTTTACATAGCGGCGTTTTTCCAGAAGTACCAAGTCCTTCCTTTCTTTTACTGTGGATTTACTGTTGGAAACAATCTGCAAATTGATCTTCAAAGCATTGGGTACTCGCTGAAGATAATCCTTTTTTTGTTTATCTGTGTTTACATAATAAACTTGTAAAGTTACTACATTTAGTTGTTGAATGGCATTGATGGAACTTGAAAAACCATTTGTTACGGGCCAAACGAGCTTTTTCGTCGACCCGCAATAGGAAAGATGGAACAGGCCTTCGGCTAAACTCAGAGGAGTAGGTGTAGTTCACGAGAACGCACAGCTGATTGCAGGTCCTCGTGGAAGATCGAGAAGCCAGCGGCTTACAGGAATCGGACTTACCTTTATTGTGCCTCCTCCTGTATGTCAAGCTTACAAAGCTCATGTACAATATAATAAAAATACAGAGAAATAAAAGATATTGTTGATTTTAAGACAAATATAGCTCTATTATTTGAATTGGTGACACATAATACAAAACAAAGATTACATTCAAAATGGTAATAATTATGGGTGGTTCGAATGTTCAAACTAGAGGCTCGCCGCCCCTGGCTTGCGGTACTTACTCTCCTAACCACAGATCTGCGCAGACAGTGACATTCGAGTTTACAATAGTGCATTATACACGACGCTATAATGGATGCTATTATTACCGAGGATAACAGTTGCAACACAAGGGAGCGAAGCGACCGAGTTTTGCAATTATCCGAGGTAATAATAGCCATTATAACAAGTGCTATACTGTACTTTGTCCACGAGTACTAAATAATAACAATTTTTATAACAATTTATATGGCGATGCAACTGTATAACATAATGGTAGAGCTATAAATATAGGTGTTAGATTAAGTGGTAGACTTGAATGCGATGTTGCGCCATCTACAATCTATTCAATTGTTTTCGATGTTAATTTTAGTATTGTGTTAATTTTACGACTGGATTGTAAACATTACTATTAATATAAATAAATAAGTTTTAAATTTAAAAAGTTATGCTATTTAAGTGTTTATTTTCAATTTTTGACATTTGTAATTAGTAAATAAAAGCTATAAAGCATGTGAAACGTCAACTTCATTATTCACTAGTGATTAATGATTATTCACTGCAATGCATTATAGATACCATTATTCTTGACCAAACACATAGATAATTGGCAGATTGTGAAGTAGTCGTGGACAAAAAATACAATTTATAATTACACTTTACAGTTAACAGAAAAAAAATAGCCACTGGCGACTGAAGGTCGTTTGACGTTCCATAGCAAAAAGGTTCAGCACTTTAATCCAATAAAACGAAACCCCAAACAAGTTTACACAACACAATTAATAATTTGTTTTCCCATTTGGGGTATTCTTAGGTTCTTCGGGGAGCAAGCAAAATTCGCAGACACATCCCTGAAGAGTGGATCACGATCAAAACAATATTACGGCTAGGACTTTCTTTGACAAAAAAGACGGGAACTTTAGGATCCAAAATCTCCGCCGCTGTAAGGGATTATCACTTGCAACAGCTCAAAGGAGGCTATCACGGGGTTGAAGGCTTTAATCCGACACAAGTCGAGAAAACAATTTCACGGAATTGTTTTTACAAAAAGCTGACACTGCTAATATTTCTAATCCGACACAAATGGAAGATTCTTTTGCCTAAGGCAAAAAACGACACGATATATTCATTTAGCAGAGGGCTGCCAACAACTCCGCTTCCAAAAACCACGTGCGTTCACTCCCAGAAGCTAGCGCTTACTTTCGCCTTGTCTTAATATCGGCGCAGAGATGGTAACGAGCAACCGGCTCGAGCGAAGGTGTTAAATCGACCCTCGAGAAAACGCATTGCCAATACGCAGCAGCAGAAGTATTTCACCATAATCCGAAATATATTGCAAGAGTTCTAGAATAATTTAAAACATAGGGCTCGCTTCTCAAGAGCAGGAAATTCCCAGCAAACATTCACGGTCAAGCGCGTATACAAAATATGAATCGGCATTTCTACAGGATAACAACAAAAGGTCCACTAAATTGTATTCGGGAAATAACAATATACATAGTAATCGGCTACAGGGCGGCCATTAAAATGACTTTTAATTGAGATGAAGCGGGAAAATTGAACGAACATAACACATTGTTATCCTTTTCGAACGTAGAATATTACATGCAATTTGCCCCAAAATGCTATAGAGGTCATGCTCTAGAAAGTAGTTTTTAGATTCTATTTTTGGTTCCAACAATTACAAAACGCAAATATGTACAACAAATATTCACTAGAACTGTTGCATGTACAAACCTTACGTTTATATTTATTTTACCATATATGTATTTACATTTATTTCTTCTTATGGGTCACGCAGGAACAATAATAATAATGTGCAAAACTAACTTAACTTTACAAATTTAAGAAAACCATGTTAATACAAGAAAAAAAGACCATTTCGGTATGCATTTCTAGAAACGTCGAAACAGTGGTCGATTCTAGTGCTACAATTTTGCAGTAGGTTGTATTTTATTTAATTCGCAGCTTTGAAATACTGTAAATGCCGCAAGGTAAATGCACTCAGCCACATTAAACTATTTTTGCTACGTTTTAATCAAAATTCGTAATAATTTGACGTGGGTAAGACAAATTTGACGTCTTTCAAAGTACTCGAACGTCGCTGCTGCCATCTGGGGGCCAACATTTCGCTACGCCCATATGAAACTCACGTGACAACCCATTGTTGTAATATATAACACACATATATAACAATAAAGTAACCCGACTGAAGAACGTGTGCAACGAAGGTGTTAAATATTTAACGGGCCAGTTCGTATACCACACAACAAAATTGTGGAGTTTCGTTTCCATGCATTTTCGATAGCGCCATCTATCTAAAAATGTCTGAACTGTTGCTTCAATATAAATTTTGTTCACTACTATTCGATTAATTCAGCAGAAATTTATATGAAAAATTCCTTATTACACTATGTATAGCATTCATATTTGTTAATTGTTGCCTCTAGTATGTCACACAAAGAATGTCATAAATTAAAAGCTGTTTTGCGTCAAAAAATTTGAATTTTCTATTTTTTTTTTTTCTAAAAAAGTTGTGATAGCTCCCAGCGAAAATTACCAATTACTTACGGTAGAAGTTCGTTAAGTGTAAAATCGATAGATACAACAATAATATTGAGTTATGGATGCATTTTTTATGTTAAGAAATATGTATATTTTCCTAGAGCGGCGCCATCTATTAGTTCTGCACTACTAACGCCAGACTTTTATGATTCTAGACGTATCTTATTCATTCATAAAAATCCGCAAGGTTATTTATTGTGCAGACCTGTTTCGTTTGGTTATGTTACTAGTAAACAGTTAGTTCTAGAGACATACTGGAGACCTTCACTCATTTCAGCGGGAAAATTCCCCCCAACAGTGATGTCATCGAAGTGCGCACGTTTCTGGAACGGTAATCACGAGATACGTGCCTGATGTCACTTACGTCATTGAAGTAAAGGTCAGTTCAGGGAGATTTGTCTTCGCATATAAAAGCATTCTTTGGTAGACGTGATTCGTAAAAAGTACGTTATCGAAAGTCAAGCATTATTCGTAGGTGATTTATTTTTAAAGTTTTATTTTTTACCATGTCCTTGAGTGAGTACCTACTCGTATTTTACTTATTGTTTGGGCTGCTTTTTGGTGGTGGTTGCAATTTATTTTGGTAAAATTAATAGCTAATACCAATTCCTTACACGGTTAAGTAACTTTAAGTTCCACCTAACAAATAACTAATGCAGAATCCGCATTGTTAATCATAAATACTGATTTTTACTTGACATAATTATTGCATAATATTTTTTGCTGTTCACTTAATTCAAAGATATTTCCCTCTTAGGTACAAATATGGCAAATCCACAACAGGCTGTGTTTTTTGAAGAAGAGTCTCAGTCTGATCGGTTAGCCAGGAAATCCAAGGAGGCCCCATTCTTTCCAATTGGTAAGTAGCAGTTGATTATCACTGGGCTTTTTAATCCGTACTTCTATTTTTGAATCCATCCAGTTAAGCTGATTAATTATTTTTATTACATCATAGTTCTTGGGTGCTTTGTGTAACCTTTAACGGTATTTGCACTCTTTCTGTTCTTGTGCGTGGGTGTCGGAGGCAATTGATTGTTTATGTGTGTTACAGCCATGGGTGTGTGTGCGGCTGCATGTGCATACGGTGCATACGCATTCAAGAAAAGGGGCCAAATGAGCACCAGTGTTTTCCTGATGCAGCTCCGAGTGGGGGCCCAGGGACTTGCTGTGGGCACTCTTACATTAGGTTTAGCGTACACAATGTACAATGAATATATTAAATCCAACAAGAAGAGTGAGTAATGCTCACTGGTGTATTGTTTAGTGTCGCTAAAGTATTATAAATGCTTAGGTAGTTTATTCCTTACATAAGTGATAAAAAAAAATATTTTGTTATTGTACTTTATTTAAACTTTGTGCTTATTTGTTGTCTTCAATTGAAAACTCATTTTTATGGGCGAATGATCGGCATGGCTTTGTAATTATCCACATTGTGGCAAAGCTGTGCTAACTGTACTAGCAGCAATCAACAACTAATCTCTGGGAGTAGCTTTGTCAACTGCAGGGACTTTTACCTAGTTGTCACTTAAATAATTTTAAAAATTGTGATATTGTAAATATTATTTATCCTATTATAATATATTTTCGGCAGTTGTTTTGTGATTGCTACACACATAATTGATTACAATATGGATATGTTTGGTTCCATCCATCACCAAATAAAAGAAGTTTATATTATTTAAGTACTGCATTTGTTCTTTTGTTTATGTAATGCAAGTACTTCACTAGTTACAGTCGTCCTGTTTCATCGCGGGCCTTGCATAAGAAAAAATGTGGTGTAATACATTTAAGAAATTGCTTAAAAAAATGTGATAAGCTGGTATAAACTCGAAAAAAATACATAAACTGACTTGCAGAAACCAGCATCTGCTAATTAATTACATGTAATCTATACATTAAAAGAACGTTAAAAACATTTTCTGCATTATCTTATCACAGAATTGTGGCAACAAGGCTGGCATAATGATAATTAGATAGATAGATAATTTGCCCTTGTTGAAACTAGACTTTTTATACCCAACAAATGTGCTCTCAAGCACAGTTTGTTGTAACAAACACTTGCATTTATTTTTAGATCGAAATTGGGACTTCTCTTATAAGGTAGCTGTTAAGTAAATAAGTTTATCCTTGAACTCTAGACTTGCATGTTGTCTCACTAGTTACCTGGTATTAACTTAATTAGCTAGAAACGTAAATAAAAAAATTCTTTAACTGTATGAAATCACATGCACTGAGGAATTTATTCAGATTTCAGTCTCGTTTTTTATTCAACCAACAAGTAAAATATTTTTGTAGGTATAAATAGCTGAGAGCACAAATATCTTGGGACTATTTATTTTTAAAATTTTGTTTTTGTATTTATACCACAAATTTTCAAATGATTGTTTCAATTTTCTATAATATGCAATTTTGAAACTACAGTTCCTAAGGCAATTAAACAATTATGGGGGGGGGGGGCACTATTACAAAGTAAATGGTGAAATTCTAACAACTTAATAAAGTTTTCTTCAAGAATGTTTTTATTCCTATCTATGTTTTCAGTAAACATTACTTAAAGGATGCAGGTATTAGAAGGTGTTTATGTTTACAGTTCTAAGGAATTTTTTTAAACGGAGTTTAGTTGGCAAAAATAAGGATTATGAAAGTGTTTATTTCTTACACAATCTATTTTTAGTTAAATGTGTAAGTAGTACAGGTAAGTATTTCAGAATAGTTAGTTTAAATTCAAATACCTATATCGAGCAACAATAACTTATGCAACCTATCGCACGTGTCTAGTTAAACAAATTTTATCACGAGCAAGTAAACGTAGTAACCAAGTAAGTATGTCAAGGGTGTACCCAGGGGGCAACCCCCCACCCCACCCCAGATCAAAATTCAATCATGCTTGCTTAGATCGATATGCACCACGACTAGTATATTCCAAGCGACTAACAGGCAAGCACTGTGTACTGTTCCCACATGCTACTGGCACTGTTAAGGAGTTTTGGAATCATTTATCATCAGGCCATTTGCCAAATTCAAGAATATACATGAAGACTGTCGAAAACATTGTAACAAAGTTTCCGGGAAGCAACCGTTCTAGCATTTGAGAATTAAATGTTAGGTCGCTTTAGTTCCGAAAAGAGGCGTCTGTGGCAGTGCCAGTGGAGTTCTAAATTATTTTCCTCCCACGCACTCATCATTGCGTTCAAACACACTCCGGAGAGACGTGATTTTTAAAAAGTCAATTGCAGTAGCTTAGGGGTTGTCCCGTCTATATTAAGCTTTAGAATCTGACAACATGAAAATTGTAACAGCATAGCTGCCAATAATTAAATAAAGAAGCTTCAATTATTTATTCAAAAATGAATTTCACAGTGCAGCATAAGATAGGTATTTATGGTAAAAGCTTATTACCGAACTGGAATCATCATAAATGGTGAGTGGCGGTATTCGATCCAGGAATGCTTCAACGATTTTACAGACCATTTTGGAATTGTTGAATACATTCGATTTTACGATGCTCTAAGGCACACTGTGGAATTATTCGATGAAACAGGTGGTGTTACACGCAGAAATGGTAGCGGTAGACCTACAGAACGCACACCAGACGTCCTGGAAAATGTTAGACAAATAATTGCTGAAGCTCCCTCAACTTCACTTCGACGTCTTTCACAGCGCATTGATTTGTCTTACACAACCACGAGGAATATTCTTAAAGCAGATTTAAAGTTATTCCCATATAAAGTAACTTCAGCTCATCAGATTCTACCAGCAGACATGCCTCTAAGAGAACGATATTGTCAATGGTTTTTAAACGCATTTCCTGAAGACAACGACTTGAACAACGTGTTTTTTTCGGACGAAGCGTGGTTTCATTTATCTGGATATGTGAACTCCCAAAATATGAGAATTTGGTCTGCGGAGAATCCATATGCGTTTAGAGAAACACCACTTCATCCGCAAAAGCTTGGCGTGTGGATTGGTCTTAGCCGACGACGACTTGTAGAACCAATTTTCTTTCAAGGGACAATCAATGCATTAAGGTATCGCGAAGAGATTTTGGAACCTTTTATTAATCAGTTAGATGACCAAGAGCTACGGGAAGGGTACTTCCAGCAGGATGGCTCGCCTGTTCATTGTACTCTGGAGAACTTGAATTTTATTCAGGAATTCTTCGGCAATAGAGTAATCAGTCGGAACACTCCAGTTGCTTATCCACCCAGGTCCTGTGATTTAACAACGTTAGATTTTTTTGTCTGGCCCTATGTGAAATATTCAATTTATCAGACACCAATACAAAATTTAGATGAGCTTACAGCAAGAATAATTCATAAATGCAACGAAATAAATAACTCACAGCACATGCTCGAAAATGTGTCTCGAAGTTTACAAAAACGAGCAAGATTGTGTATAGAGCAAGGGGGTGGACATTTCGAACACTTGCTGTGAAAGAAATCTTGACGAAAAACCTGTAATTTACTTACCTTAATAAATTACAAATCAGTTGCAACTAAATACTTGTTCATTTTCACATTTTGTTGGGCCAAAATTTTTAACTACCTGAACTGTCACACAGTTTGACATACAGGTAAATGTCATTCAAAGCTCATTACAGCTGACTGCAGACGGAATAGCTTTTTTTCTAGGCTTGCTGCAATTGACTTTTTAAAAAATCAGTTTGTATTAGTTATTATGCATTGGCACCGGGGTATCTAGGCCACCATGGCCATGTTTCCCCCTAGGTGGTGACCAACTTTCCCCAAACCCACACATTAATGGGTAAAATTGGCCACCCCCACCCTAACTTCCCAATACTAAAATGTAATGCTTTAGCAGAAATCTTATAAGAATCTAACCTTTCAACTTACCTTTCCTAAATTAAACCACAAATAAACACAGTTGTTCAATATTTTACAAATTAAACGCATAAAACGTTGGAAAGTTGCATGCATGAATTACAGCTTTCGCAAGCATACCAACTCTAGGGAGTGTTCTGAGAAGAAATGTATACACAAATGCTGCCAACTAAAGGAAAAACGTACAAAACAGTTTTTGATTTAAGAAAATACTTACGGCCCACTATCCCCAGTGGCGAGTGGCCTACTTAACCCACTTGACCTTACATATTTATTTAATTTTTAAATTGATATCTCAAATATGATATTTTATATAAACACACATACGCGTAAATACGGCGTGTTCTCAATAGGTTTGTTCCAACACTTCGAAAAACCATTAATGGCATGGTCACGCTTACACGCAATTGAGAAAACGGAAGGAGTTATATCTATTGCGCATGCGCGTGACCATGCGATGAACGGTTTCTCGAGGTGTTGGAACAAACCAATTTAATTATTATTATAGCGAGTATTTGCAGATATTGCCGCTTCTCGCATCCTAAGCGCCATCAGTTTTTATCGATGCAGTCTCCTTCTCGTAATCCTCTCTTTTCCATTTCACTTTCTATGTTATTTATCCATTTCTTCCGAGGTCTCCCTCCTTTATTTCTTTGTGCTGGAACCCAGCTCCATACCATTATTGGTATTTTTTCTTCATTCAGTCAACGTAGATACCCGTACCATCTTTACTGCTTTTCATTCATTCTATCCATAATAGTATTTTTGACTGCCATTTCTCTCTAATATCTTCATTTCTAACGTGATCGTACAAGGTTAGGCCACAACATCTTCTCCAGTATGTAATTTCCGCTGAGAGTAGTTTGTGATTCACCTTTTTGTCTATAACCCATATCTCCGACCCATATGTCATAACCGGTTCTGTTATAGTATTAAATATATTTGTTTTCGTTTTTTTTTTGATCAGGTTTTTATTCCACAAGATTGGATGTAGTGTTTTTGTCATATTCTTTCTTCTGCCTATTTTCTTCATTATGTCCTTGTTGTCTTTTCCATCCTCGCATATTGTAACTCCGAGATATTCATACTGACTAACACTTTTTATTGTTCCGTTTTCTACCTCTATATCTTGTCCTCTTCCTCCTATGACCATATACTGCGGCTTTTCTGTATTTACCTCTAAACCCCACTTATTGTATTCCTCTTATCAGTTTATTTAGCATGTATGTCATATCCTGTTGATCTTCTGCGGTAACTATTTGATCATCTTCAAACAGAATCGTATATATCGGGCTTTCGCCCAACCATGTTCCCATCGGACTGCATATTCTGATCCAATGTTTTAAGGCGGCACACAGGTAAATTTTAAAAAGGGTTGGGGAGAGGCAGCATCCCTGCTTTACTCCTTTCGAATGCGAGAATGGTAAAGAGATTTGATTGCCGACTTTCATGTCAGCTTGGTTTTCTCTGTATAGTGGTTTTACTGCGTTTATGTACACTTTGTTTATGCCTGCTTGTTCTAAGGTAATCCATAGTTTTTCAAGAGGGACGTAAGCAAATGCTTTTCTTAAATCTATAAACGTAACATGGAGTTCTTTCCCTTTTCCCAGATTTTTCTCTGTTAAGTGTCTTAAAGTAAATAAAATATCTGTACACGATCTTCCTGGTCTAAAACCGCTTTGCTCTTCTATTTCCTTAGTTTCTTTCTCTATTCTTGCTTTAAGGACTCTTCCATATAATCTTCCAACGGACGACGTTACGCTTATTCCTCTATAGTTCAACTATGTTAATAATTGATCTAGGACGCTGAAAATTGCTCACAGGGTATATAACATGTTTGTTAATGAATATACAGAGTGTCTCAGAAACAATGGGCCAGCGTTCAGTCATAGATTCTTTAGGTTAAAATAAACCGATTAAACTTAATATACCTTAGGCCGAAAGTCCTTCCGTAAGAAGTTATAGGGCCTTAAAGTTCAATTTTTTATTTTTTCTTTTTATTGTAATTTCCACAAATCTAAAGATATTTCTTTCAAATTTGGTACACATACTTACCATTATGTAATAAAGTGCCAGTAGCATTTTCATAAACCAGCCTTAACTTTAAGAGGCACTTAACCTACCACTCAAATTTTATATTAGCTCTAACTTTGTTATTAGTGGAAAATTTTGCAGTTTTCTTTTATTTTCTGAAAGAGAATTAAAAAGTACATAAATAAAGTACTCTTAGTTCAAACGCGTAAAGGCAACCGTTTGCCTTAAAATGCTTGTGAAAGTTTTGAGTTGCCGTTAGGACGTGCAATTATCAGGTAGCCATGATCACAAAAACAATGGGTAGTGCTTGTTACAACACAACAAAAAACAATGCTAAGTCAATGAAATACTTTGGTGTCATAGAAATTTTAATTTAAATTTTTGTTTTGTGTTTACGAAAATGCCGCGACATAACGAATTCTCCAATGCTGAAATGAGAGATACGGTTTGCGTTTGCGCTCAAAAAATAAAATTTTTATTACAGCAAAGTATTTAATAGACTTAGCATTGTTTTTTTTCTATAGTAACAAGCACTACCCATTGTTTTTGTGATCATGGCTACCTGATAATTGCACGTCCTAACGGCAACTCAAAACTTGCACAAGCATTTTAAGGCAAACGGTTGCCTTTACGCGTTTGAACTAAGAGTACTTTATTTATGTACTTTTTAATTCTCTTTCAGAAAATAAAAGAAAACTGCAAAATTTTCTTCTAATAACAAAGTTAGAGCTAATATAAAATTTGAGTGGTGGGTTAAGTGCCTCTTAAAGTTAAGTCTGGTTTATGAAAATGCAGCTGGCACTTTATTACATAATGGTAAGTACGTGTACCAAATTTGAAAGAAATATCTTTAGATTTGTGGAAATTACAATAAAAAGAAAAAATAAAAAATTGAACTTTAAGGCCCTATAACTTCTTAAGGAAGGACTTTCGGCCTAAGGTATATTAAGTTTAATCGGTTTATTTTAACCTAAAGAATCTATGACTGAACGCTGGCCCATTGTTTGTGAGACACCCTGTATAATCGTAGCTTCTGAGCAGTGATTAATAATTCCAATCAAAATTTAGATAATATGATGATGTAAACGGCTAATAGCAGATACTGTTATTTAAGTAATAAATATATTATATTTTTAGATGCCCCCTCAAAAGAAAATTGTGAGAAAAAATATAAAGACAAATTTGAAAGGAAATACCCTTCTCGCACTATACAATATGCATTAACAAAAATAAGAGATGAAAATTGGTAAATTTACAAAGCTAGTAAACGTTTCCAAATACCTTGGAGCACATTGAAAGATTACAAATCTAAATTCTTAAAGAAAATAAAGGACTAACCTTGTTATGTTCGTTTGATTTTGCCGCTTCATCTGAATTAAGGTTTTATTTTAATTGCCGCTCATAAGCCGATTACTATATTATTATTTTCCGAATACAGTTTTAGTAGGCCTTTTTTATTATCATGGAGAAATGCCGATTAATGTTTTGTCTGCGCGCTTGGCACTTGACGTTTCCTGGGAATTTCTTGCCTTTGAAGGGAGTCCTACGTCCTCTTGCACCATATTTCACAATATGATGAAATATTTCTGCTGCTGCATATTGAGATTCGCGTTTCGTCCTTTCTTCAGTCGGTTTAAAATCTTTGTTTGACCCGGTTGCTGCGATGCGGCGCCGAAATCAAGTACTGCGAGGGCGGTTTGTATTTTCTATGGGTGTCCGTCGCGTAAATTTTCGTATCGCTGTTATCACCGTGGGGTGAACAGAACTATCGACAAGTGTCGGATTTAAAAAAAAAACACGCTGGAATTTTAACCCTTGAAAGGCAATTCATTGCGAATTTACTGTTCGCCTTTGGCGTTTGGAAGTTTGTGATTTCATTTTGATTACCTTGATAAAAAAAGACAAGATAAAAGTATGTAAACTATCTGTTATTGGCACACGTCTATATTTATTGAACATTAGAAATGGGATCGTAGCAATAAGCCACAACTGCACTATTTTAGCTTTATATTAAAAATTATAAATATAATGAAGCACTAATGTAGATATCGAAAACTTCAACACCGCCGCACCTGCACTAATATTTTACTGATTTATAAGTATGATGTATGATATATATGTAAATGGTCATCCAGAATTGTTTTTGTATTTGAGAAATCGTAACATGTACGTGCACTAGCATGTACAAGTATGTTACATATCAGCCAACATACATTTATAATCTCATGTGTATAAACAAAATAGAAAAGTTGTACTCAAAACATTTTAATTTGTATATTTAAAAAAATTTCAAAAGTTCTGGAAAATGACAATACTTACACTTAACTTGCAAATTTCATATTGCTGTTAATAATAGACCAAGTGTTAGATACGCGATGCTTAGGTACACATTCACACAATATTCTCAAAAGAGTTTACGTATTGTCTGATTAAATAGGCGGAACAGAAGAATTAATACAATAAGCAATTGATGATTTTTAGTATAACACTTTATTAAGTAATCCAGAATATTACAAGAATGACGCAATACAGAAGCAGGCGACAGATAAAGGGATACTCTCTGCGAATCATCAAAAAGGAATAAATGGCCTCCGAGGAGGGTGAAGATATTTTCTAAAACTAAAAACTAAACCTTAGAACAAGAACCTTCCCACCCTATTACCAGCTAACAAATCTCACGCAAATCTATACCATGTGTGCGTAAAGAAGCCGCACATGGCCCAATAACTAAATTATTGCCAGCACTGATAGTAATGAGATCAGAAGAGTGGACCTTCACGTGAGACAATTTCTTGTTTTTCGACGGGAGGCCACAGCCCTTCGGTCCACGTGTGTCGGCAAACTCAAACACATACATAAATGAAATATTTTTGTTGGGAACCGAACACCGAGAATAGCATCTTTTTTTTCGTATTTTCTATTTCAGGATTAGAATACGTACGTAATTCGAACCAACGTCAAACGAACAAAAAATTACTTATCTCTGACGCAGGTTTCGTTTTTACTACTGCATGCGTCACGACTGCTCCTTTTTTTGCTACAATTGTATTATGAAATATGACGCAAATGCAGTTACCGTGTGGTGAAAGTGAAAACGATTCAGTCTGCTTCGAATTCTCAACGTGGTGTGCAGTGCCTTCTGACTTGTAAAGGTAAAGATGTTACAAAATATAACCTTTAAAATTAACAATTGGCTAGTGACAGGGAAAGATCCAACACTTTCCCATACGCAAAAGTTTTGAGGTTAGCTTGTAGATGATTGTAAATGTAGGAATATTGATCTTTAAAATCCTCAGTCGTCAAAAAATATATACCTATTTGTAGTGTTTTGCGGTTTGCTTTGTTGGAATTTAGGGCCTCCCTCCCGTTACTTAAGTCTTGTTACAAATACAGAGCCAGTGCTACTCATATAGTTGCTTGAAAAAATTAGGTTTACCACAATAATTTGGCTGTGTTGTACTTTTAATAGCAGCTAGCATTGATTTGCGTTTCTGTACATATTCTTGGTAATTTTTCGTAAGTCATGGCCACCTTAAAAAACATAATTATGTTATTTAAAAAAAATATTTGCTCTAAAATACTGATTTAGGAACATTAACATTCACTATTTTATTGGCGTTTCATATTTATAAAAATTTATAGGTTTAAAAAACAAATGTTATATGGCAGTATGCACAGCTAGTAAAGAGTGTTCAAAATTTTCACGCTCTATTTTGTAGTGTCTTTAGCCGGTTTTGAAACGAAACTAGAAATTTTCAGAAATCTCTACTATTGAGAAAGCAGTTATAACATTTAAAACGATTCAGAAACTGCTTGTACATTCTCCTGTAAACCTTGAGATTTGTAAACATTTAAACCCATATGATTTTGTGCTTACAAGTTGTTGCTGTTCGTATAGAAAGTGCAGCAAATATCATTACGTTTCCTTTTATTTCATTCTATTACTTTGCTTCATTATAAATATATGGATAGATATGAAAGCGTAGTGATTATAATATTCCCGAAGTATATTGACTTAGGTAGATGTTTGTGTTACGTAGTTGTTTTCATAATATATGCTCTCTGTAAGAAATTGTAAATATCTAATCATGTGTAAAATAATGCGCTAAAGGGATCGGGGGTTGATGTAAGCATTACAGTGTGCGGTGCTCTTGTTAAGAGATGATAAGTTGCTTACGTACCCCGTTAGACAGGCTTAAAACCCCTGCTGGGTGGCGATGTTAGTAATTTATGTCCGGCACTGTATTGCTTATTCGGCTTCTTTTTACTTTGGTTCATTATAAACACACGGATAGATATGAAAGCATGGTAGTTATAATATTCACGAAGTATATTAACTTCGCTAGATGTTTGTGTTACGTAGTTGTTTCGATAACGTATGCTCTCTGCAATTAATTGCAGTTTTGGCCATAAATCAATAAAATTTTAACCCCTGGCAAGTTTTATTTATTAAGCCCAACTATTTATTATAAATTACGAAGCTAGAAATACTTAAAATCATACTACGAAACACCACATAACCTATTATATCAAGGTCTGGAACGTTACAGTATTATTAATTACTTTTATTGTGCGATTTATATTATAAATATCGTGTGTAGTGTGCTGTTCGATAAGAGGAACTGGGGAATTTTTCATCTCGTACCTAATTATATCTGTAATTTCAGTTTAGCAACGACTACTTGATGGTTCAGTAATATTTATTTAATAAACGATACAAGTAGATCTTGTAAATAGTTAAAACGAAATTTAATTTAATTTTCAAATTTTATTCTTATGTTACGTTTGACAAAATCTAGTTGTCATAAAATTTTAAGTACTTTAGCGATCCTGCTGCGATCTAACGGTCAATATTTTGGATTCCGAGTCAACAATGTAAATATTAGGAAGTGACAACACCATACAAAGGGAGTGGAGTTTGGTCTCCATGCATCTTTTAAATTATGGGTTATGGATAAAATATTGTATTATACGTGTGTTGTGGATAAAAGTTACTTGAAAAAAATAATTAACTTTTTCTCGCATGGCTTATGCACCACAACACACTTGTATAATAAACATCTACATTCTACTATATACTATTATATTATAAACTATCATTTATATAAGTCAATATTGGTTTGTTCTAAAAGATTACTGTGAATTTAAATTAAATTGTGGTAGTTGTTGAGACATTACTGAGATTGATTACTCACAAGTAACTTATTAACAATGAATAACTAAACTGATCAATACGAATATCCCACAACAAATGGAACTAATAGTGAACACACCACAAACACGGGCCCACCTTGACAGCTGTCACTTGTATGACTAAATTTTATAAATAATAACCAAAAATGGGCCTCTTTGGAAAAACTCCAGAAAGAAGTCCCAAAGAACTGGTAATTTGATTAAATTTTGCCGTTCGTACTATTTGCAAAAGTACAACCCGCAAAATACACTAAATTACGCATTGGTATTATAGGTTAATTGATATTCTAGGTAAACGAATGGTCACATAAGCTCCGAAAAGAGGGATACCAGTTGGACAGGCAGATTCGATGTAAGGTAGAATCATATTTTACTTTGACACAGGTTAATAGTATTATTGCAGCGATACAGCGTGAGGAAGACAAGGTAAAGAAATCTTTAAAAGAGGCTGCTAAGAAAAGTGACAGAGAGACATGCACAATCCTGGCAAAGGAGGTTTTGAGAGCTCGTAAAGCTGTTACCAAGATATACACCTCTAAAGCACATATTAATTCGGTGCAGCTTCAGATGAAAAATCAGTTGGGTGTGTAGAACACTGTGGTTTATTGTATTGCTTAGCACGATGCAGGCTGGTTGATTTTTCATTCTACACTAAATATTTTCTTGAGGAATTACGTATTATAAAATATTTTATTTTTAAATGAGATAAAAGTCATTCATTTCAGTATATAACAATACTTTTATATATAATTATGCTTCAAAATAAGTTCACAATAGTGATGAAATTATTTCGTCCAGTTAGCAGTGAAATTGATCACCAAGGTGAACAAATATTAAATTTCTTGCACCTATGAATGGGGTTTTAATCAAAACTGCAAAAAAGAAATCTAATACAGTGGATGAATTAGTAAAACTGGCTTGGGACATAGCATGTCAGCAAATAACTGTGACCCCAAATACGCATTTAAATAAATGATGGATACTTTAGGCTATTACATTAGCTAACATTGTTGGACTGTGATTGTTTTCTGGTAATGTATTCCTTAATAGTGTTTTAGTTTTCAAGCAGTTTCAGGGCTAACTGAACTAAATAATATTTTTGTTACTGTGATTTTAATTTAAAACAAAATTTAAGAAAACTGCTGCTATATTCAGAATTTAAATACTATTTAAATTTAAAAACAAGATTCATTAAAGAAAATGTATGTGTGTTCGCTGCTCTTGTTTTATTTTGGAATATTTTCTTGGCAGAAGGGTTAAATTGCATACGAAAATCCAACAAACAAAAATAACAAAAATTATGTTTGAAATTATAACTTTTGAATGATAAATCAACTACTCCGTTTACAGAATTTGATTAGATGTCGCTGGTGTTTCCATAACCATGAATAATAACTGTTTTGATGTGGCAAGTAAACCCTGAAATTGGTAACCCTTTTTGGCTATTAATAAGATTAGTTAAAACAGTATTAAAACCATATTATATTTCTAATTTTTTTTATTGCATCGAATAAGTTATTTGCGTGTGATAGACATTTCAAACATATAAAATTATTTTTTGATTTCTGAAATTAATGGGTGATATATGAAATTTATTTCTCATATGTGCACACAACAAATAAAAGCAAATGTTTAATAATATAGCAATGAAGTTTATATACTGCGTTATTAAAATTCTGTCAGCTGTTATTTATAAAGCAGAACAAATTATTTGCCATAAAAATATTTATTATACAGTGTGTCGCATTTAAGATGAAGACACCGCCATATTTTCGCTGTTTGAAAGAATACATATTTGAATTTTTGCACAGTCATACAGGTTGATGGGTCACATTTTTTAAGATACTCAACTGAAATCTGAACTTTAAACTCAGCCTACTACGAATTCACAAACAGGGTCAATTCTCCATATTTTGCTTCGCGTTCGAGATATCGAAAAAAATTACTAGAAAAAATTGTTCAGAATATTATTCTAACCCCATATACCGAGTTTCATGACAAAATTCGCATTTTTAATTTTATCATTATTTTGGTCTATACACAAAATAATTACAAGTTTATTTTTTAATTTGATATTTAGTGTGCCATGGAAAGTAAAAGCTTGACACATTGTCAATTTAATAGTGTCATGTATTCAAATGTTTCAGTAAAATAAATAGCACTTAAAAAGGAATCATTATTTTATTCTTCTCTACTACTAGGAGCATCATCACCAAACAACCGAATTATTTGGATTTTTTCTCTTAAAGTCAATGGCATTTTAATTCTGTGATCACTTAACGCAATAAACTCAAAGTTTTATCTGACTTACATTTAACGCTAGTGCCAAATTATTACTTTCCATGGCACACTAAATATTAAATTAAAAAATAAACTTTTAATTATTTTGTGTATAGACCAAAATAATGAAAAAATTAAAAATGCGAATTTTGTCATGAAACTCGGTATATGGGGATAGAATAATATTCTGAACAATTTTTTCTAATAATTTTTTTCAATATCTCTAACGCAAAGCAAAATATCGAGAATTGACCCTGTTTGTGAATTCGTAGTAGGCTGAGTTTAAAGTTCAAATTTCAGTTGAGTATCTTAAAAAATGTGACCCATCAACCTGTATGACTGTGCAAAAATTCAAATATGTATTCTTTCAAACAGCGAAAATATGGCGGTGTCTTTATCTTAAATGCGACACATTGTAGAAATACTGTACATTCCACTAGGTTTTAAGGATTATTACATGGGTTTTACACTTCTTACTTGAATTTTATATTTGCCACTTGGATTTCATATTTGTCATTTGGATTTCTTACTTGTCACTTGGTTTTAATATTTGCCACCTAGATTTATTATTTGCAACTTCGGTTGAATGTTTGGCACTTAAATTATTTACTTGTTTATGAAATATGGATAATGTTGTTGCAAAGTTAGTATCAGTTTTCTTTTTTAAACTAAAATACGACAGAGTGGCATGTGTTGGTAAATGGATAATAAAACACGTAGAGGAAAAAATAGAACTTAACTTTATTTATTCTGATTTAGTACAGTGTGATTGTAAATGATTCAGGATAGTTTGAATTTACCGCCACAAATTTTAGTGTATTTCACATGTTGGTTGTGGCTATGTCATTTTAGGGGCGGGGCTTTTTAGATATTCTATGGTCGCCGTATTTATGATACAATTGTTGGAAATATTGTTAAATTAAATTTGAATATTTTCACTTATTGTTAAGACGAAATTCTAAATTTATTGTGTATTAATTGTTTTAATTAAAAAGATAAAACTATTGATTAAAATCGTTATTAACAATTAATATATATCTCAGTTATCCCGCTGATGAGAAATAAACAGCTGACAGGTTTACTGTATTTGCTACCAACATGACAATAATTTCTTATGGCTGTATAGTGTAAATTCAAACTAGCCTCAATAATTTACAATCACACTGTATATTATACCAACGAAATCGAGAAACTGTCATATTTTCTCCCTAGAGACAAAATGCTTCTTCAGTCATGATTCTGACAGGTAAGAAAAAAAACTATAGGTCTATAAAAATTAAATAATGTACACATTGTACACTTTAGCCTACGTGTTCAAACTAGCAATCACGGCGGTAATACTGAAGGAAAAAGAAGTTCACTTTATAGTTGCCTAATAACTAATTATACACCAGGTGTCTGAGCGGCGTAGAGGTGCCAGCTAGGTTAGGTGATCAAAGTGACAAATATTAAATTAAATGCAATTTGTATTTTTGGTGTCTGAAATTAATTTGTTAAATATGATGTTTATTTCAAATATGTAAATAAAACTGTACGTTTTAAATTCCCCACAAATAATATAAAAGTCATTAAAGAGCTGAACTACAAACAGTATGTGAAATTTGAATGAGTAATGTTGTAAATGTTGATGATGTCGACTTTGAAGTGCAAATAATATAACATTATTGAAGTGGTAATATTAATTTAATGAAACTTCTATAAGACTACTATGACAGGACAAAATTCTGCATATCCATCAATGTTCATCAATGACCACAGGGCAGAGAGGTAAATGTTTTACCGCGTGTTTACGCCGCCGCGCTGACGCTAACCGCACTTTCTCTTATCTCTCGCGCATTCTTGTCAGAATTTTGTTATAAATTCTGCCTGTGAGCAAGCGCTAATATGTCAAAATTACGCTGACATCTATGAGAAAAATGTAAACATAATCATGTGACCGTGGATAATGTAAAAATGTATCAAAGATTTCATAATAATTGTTTACTGTTGTTTAGATTTTGTTATAATTTTTTAGCGTCTTGTATTGTATTATCTTTCTGTGTTTTTGGGCGCGTTTTTTGATATGCATGAGTTGTGCAGGGTTAGCGTCGGCGTGGAGGCGTACAGACTTTTGTACAAAGTGTTTTTACAAAATTATGTGTAGTGTTGTACAGCATTCTGTGTGCAAAATTATGTACAAAATTCTGTAGATTCGTGCTCTTAAATCAACAGAATTTAGTTCAGAATCGGCGGCTTATCGATGCGCAAACGAGCAATTTTTAGTGTTCATCAATGATCACAGAGGGCAGAAACGTAAATGATTTACCGTGTGTTTACACAGTCACGTCGACACTAACCCTGCCCACACTTGATATAGCTCATAAACACCAAGAAACAGAAAAATAATACAGTACAAAACGCCAACAAACTAACAAGATTTGTGAATATGTAAATAAAAGTAAATAATTATTATCAAACGTTTATAGAATTTTGCATTCTCTGTAGTCACACTATTATTTTGACAGTTTTCTTATAGATGTCACCGTAATTTTAAACTAAAATATTCAAAATTCTGTGTCACGTCATACTAGCCTTACCTATAAATAATTCATTTCAAATAAGGATATCTTATTATTATTAACTTTTCAAGTATTATTCTTTAGTTTTGAAATAATTTAAAATGGAAGAAAGCTATTAATGAAAAATAAAACACACTTCTCTTTATGTTTTTCTTGACAGCAACTCTACGAGTAGCGGGCGCCTTATCAAAATCCACAGAAGTCATGCAAGCTATGCAGAGACTAGTGCGAATTCCCGAAGTAGCCCACACAATGCAGGAGATGTCAAAGGAAATGATGAAGGCCGGAATCATCGAGGAGATGCTAGATGAAACAATGGATGTTCTAGAAGACGACAGTCAAGAAATGGAGGATGCGGCGCAGAATGAGATTGACAAAGTTTTATGGGAGCTCACCGAAGGGAAACTTGGTGAGGCCCCAGCCCCACCTGTATCAGAAGCGGCAGGAGTTACTCCCACACCGGTTGAAGTTGAAGATGATAATGAGGAAGAGCTGGAGGATATGCAAAGTCGCCTTGCTGCGCTCAAATCTTAAATTTGGCCACCTTTCGTTCAGCTGCGCTTTTAGCTCTAGTTCACATGTATTGACATTTAGTTTTAATGTTTAATGTGATCACTTTTTGTTGCTACTGGTATTTTTTTGTAAAAATTTGTTGAGTTTGAATAACGTGTTAAACAAAACCTTTTTTTGATAAGAAAATATTTCGTGATATAATTCTGAAAATTGTAAAATATATACAGGGTGGTCCAGACATCACTCCTTCCGCCTATATTTTGTATATTTCTAAAAATGACTAATAAACGATATATTAGTAATGGGGAATTTGTAAATAAATCTGTTACCTTGTAATTTATTAACTTTGTCTGTTGGAAAAGAAATTAATATATAAAAAAGTTTAAAATTTGTAACAAATTTTATGTATGACAGAGTAATACAAAAAATAATAATATTAATTCAAATTATTGTAAAGAGCCAATACGTATTCTTACTTAAAACTGATCTCGCTTTCAATTTGTTAACCTTTATTACCTCTTGTGCATTTTTAAATACCAATTGAACCTCTTCCCACATCTTTATCTTTCCTATTTTATTTTTTTATACAAAGATGTAAAATATGTTGCCAACATCATCTAAAAAAAAACCTTCCTGACATTCATTATTTAAATAAAATTATTGATGTATGATCTGAATCAGCCTGTAGAGTTTTATAGCTACAACTTTTTGTAATAATAATATATCAAATTCGTGTTCAAATGTAAATTACTTTAATTTTAAAACCTTGGTGATAAAATATTTCTAATTTCTTATTTAAGCAGCTTTATTATTATATGATGTTTGATTTACCAATACGCTGCATGAGATACTTTTGCCATCGGAAAGAATTGGACAGTGGTTTCAAAATTTTACAAATCTTTGTTAGTGATTTCTATTGATAAAAGGAAAAAAATTTAAATCTTGAATATTCCTGGTGTTGGTTAGTAGTGTTAAATCAAATATCAATAAACTTGATGTATGTGTTTGTAAATAGAGTAGTAGTACCTATGCAGGAAACGAAACTCCTATGAGGCCTTTGCTTTGATAAAGTTTTTAGGTACCTATTGGTGCCTGCGTACTTACTCTTACAATTTTAGAAGTATTAGCTTGTATATACTTATTGTACGTTATTCCAACTGTTTATATAATACTTGTGATTTTATATTTTTCAAATTGTATTTATATAGATGTGCTTACTAACTGAAACTGTATTATTTATATTTAATAAATAACTATTAATAAATGTTTATTTTTTTTTGTAATTTGCAATACTGGATGTATTATTAATTTATTACTCTTAGACAGCCGTTTTTCAACTGGGGTGAGAAATCGCTAGAGATTTATTCGTAATTTTACGGTCCACAGATCTGACCGACACATGTTGCATAGCTTTTTTAAGATTTGTAAATGAGGGTGAAATTCAAGAAAACTTTTCAAACATTTTCAAAAAATTACATCAGACAAGCAAAGACAGATATACAGGGTGTTAATGAATTGCAGGGACAAACTTGCAGGGCTTATACTATACATGAAAACAAATATTTTTTGTTAATAAATTGTGACGCCTGACAATAATTTCTCCACACTAAGTAAGTAAATATATGGTTAATGATAGCCTCCTGGAACCTCAACTGAAGATGAGCGGTTCTCTGCTTTGCTCGAATAAATATATTAATTAACTTTACGTTAATTACCTGAAAGGGCGCCACCGACTTATATAAAAAATAGTACACCACCATTAACTCAGATGTCGATCGGTTAGTCGGACCCCAAGTTTATTACTTACTTAATTTGTTACTCAAAGAATACAATGATAGGAAATAATAAATAATAAGTCCAATTGCAGCAACAATATTTAATATCAACATAAACATAAATTTATAGTTCATAAACCCCAATTAACAACATTAACGTATATGTTTCCTTGAATCAATCACTCCATATATCCTGAATAATTAATAACTTTGAGCTAAAGTAAAAATACTGCGTTTTTCTATCTCCAACAACGCCCTCAAGCCGCGTTATACACCCTAGTCATGAAAGGCCTTCCAAGATCTACGGCGCATATGAGAAATCAAAATCGCCGATACACCCGAACAAAACGCAATACTACCGCTCCGGTTGACTTACACTGTATATCAAGTGACTCCCGTGATTATGTACGCTAATACTTATACACGCTAAAATACCAATGTATTAAGCCAATAAAATAATTCGAAACACCCTGTGCAATTACAACCCAGTTTTATCTACCCCGTAATATAAAGAAATTTATACACATAAACAAAGAGTATTTACGTTGACTCCAAAATCGTCGAAATTAAAATTAATGTGCACTTCCCTGGTTAATCTGGAATGGAACGTTCTAGAACAGCCTCGGGTCCGGCACGTGTTTTCACTGCAGGCGGCTGGATTGAATTCGAATACTATTTCTCGCAAGCAGCAGATACAACCATTGAAAGTGAGAAATCTTCGGATAAATCTCGCCGTCCCCAAATTGTCTAAATTCGAATACAAGGAAATGTTAGGTCAGCCAAAACTTAAAAGAAAAAAGGATAAACTTACCAATCGCTAACTACGATTGACTCGACAAAAATTACGATAAAAACGAAACGTTGATCAAAGCGGCCAAAAATGCCAATAACGTAATCGAACAATCTATTAAAGATCACGTTATCACTTAAGATTTACTCAGAAAATCGAGATGAACTCAAAGTGGAATACACTTTAGCGCGAAAAATCTATGCAACGAGTCGTTCGCTTGTCAGATGCAAAGCAAAATCCGACCGGAAATCCTGTTTATTTAAAATCAACCACGCGCAGTTCCAAAAATGGTGACAAAGAGTGAGGGAAGTGCGAAGTATGCACTCCTGAGCCCAGTGTGAAATGGGTTGCAGACAACCTAGGCGAAAATACCGTTACAAAATGTATGGTCAAAAGTGTTTCCTTTCAGGGATAGAGTTTCTCAAAGATTCTTTAAGAAGCGCCTAAATGTAGGCAACTCAATTTACTACCTACTGTTTGTTTCCATAACGACGGAAATTAAAACAGGATAAATAAATAAAGCCCTCTTTCCCAGTTTTCAAATTAAATTTAAAATAAATTAACAAAATGTTTCAAAACTAAGCAATAGAAAAAACCAACATTACAAAACAAACATCAACTATTTGAAACATTTACAATAACTAATTCAAAAATAAACAAAATTATATTAGTAAATGTTTAAAATGTCGCCCACAGGAAGCACATCTACGAAGTAAATTCATGGTCACCGCTCCAAATCTACCAGGAGTTTGTTGAACTTCTTCACATGCAGCAAGAATACGCACCGTAAGTTCTTCTACAGTTTCAACTGGGGTAGCATACACTAACGTTTTAACATGACTCCACAAAAAGAAATCAAGTGGGGTCAAATCAGGAGAACATGGAGGCCACGCTACATGTCCTCCTCGACCTATCTATCCATTTGCTGGGAAAGTGATATTTAAAAATTTCCTGACTTCCGCCGAAACATGAGCAGGTGCACAATCGTCTTGCAGCCACATTTGTGGTGGAACATCTTTCAAAAGTTCTGGCAGGACATAGCGCAAGAAATTTAAATAAAATGCTCCTGTTAACCTTTGGGGTAGCAGATATGGTCCAATGAGTCTATCGCCAACAATCCCGGCCCAAATGTTCACTGAATATACTACTTAAAAATGATTTTAAATGCAGTGTCATTTGCCTATTTTCAGGTACTTTTTAAAGTATCTTTAAGAGGTTCAATTTTCTAAAGGAAACACACTTAACCACTTGACCACTTGACACATTTATTAACAAAAGTTGTTTTGCTTGTTTTGCAAGGCCTAGAAGTTTGTCCCTGCAATTCATTAACACCCTGCATATTTAATATTTTGCCCTCATATCTGAAAACAAAACATTTCTTTTTTGCATTATGCATGGTTGGCTTCATAAAAAGTTTTGCATCTAATGTAAAACAAGAAAATACTGATGTTGTCTCAACACACGGCTTTCTTTACAGACAGGGCTGTTTATAAAATCATTTTGAAGATACATTGAAAAAAACGTTTAATGATGCTACAAAGATGGTTAAGGTTATTAAACAAAGACCAGTTCACTACAGAATGTTTAAAAAGCCGTAAGAAAACCTGAACAAAGGCACGTAAATTTCTTGCTACATACAGAAATCCGGTGGCTGAGTAGAGGAAGAGTTCCAAATAGGGTGTTTGAGGTAAAAGATGAATTACACGAATAAGACTTCAAAGAAAGTAATAAGCAAGATTAACAGTCGAATTCATAGTCGTTGCTCAAGCTTGACTCAGACTCAAGCGTACTTAGATGGGTATCATTATTATGTCATTAGGGCATCCGCAAACCGACGCGGGACTGCGGGAGCGGTATAGTTTACAAAATTTGGTTTCCCGCTTCATTACCTCATACCGATGGCGGGAACGTACCAATTGTACTTTTGCGTTGTTTACACTAAATAAATGTACACTGTGCATGCAATAAAAGATTTAATAAATAACGAACATAACTACGGTTACACAAATAATATTAATAATGAAATATGAATAACTTGAATACCATCGGCCTTTCCGTAGTAATCAGTGAAAAGTGGTAGTCTTCGTATTGATGGGATACGTTTCTCAACCCCTCTTGCCTTCCCAGCGAACGTGACATCATCTTGGAGAAAGCTGATTCCATTGTTCGTATCGCTGGGAAATTTTGTGCATTCCATGGGTTCGAGGAATTTATGGATACAGTGGAATTCTTGGAACCTACCTCTACAGCACCCCCTTTCCAGTGGTAACGCCAGGAAGGTTAACTTGATGATTTAAAGCGATCCGGGAAACTCACGCGACGGCCAGAACGTGTGGTGACAGTCTGGGGTTGGAATTGCGTGGTGTTCTTGTTTTCTTGAGAAGTCAAAGGTATTGGTCTTCGGTAAGTAGCAGGTGGCTGTGGCATACCATCTTCAGTGGCAAGGAAAGCAGGCTTTACTCTGTCGATTAAAACGGTCGTTTCTTACCATGAATTTCCAAAATCAGAGTCTTTTGATATCGCGGCAGTACTCTATATGGACCATCATACGGATGTTATAACGGTACAGCATCATGCCGTAGGAATACCTGCGAACATGTTGCCAGGTCCTTGAAGATAAAGGTCTTGGATGCTTCTTCATGATGTTGAACAGGGGTAGGCCTGATAGCGTTAAAATGCTGACATAACCTAATAAGAAAATCGCTTTTTTTATTTATGTTTACTGGAAACGAAAAATTCTCCCGGAATGCGTATGTTTTCGCCGTACACCATTTCTGCAACTGTAGTATCCAAACCCTCTTCCAAAGATACACGGATAGCCAGCAGGACGATTGGCAAGGATTCAACCCAGCGTGCGTGGCCTTGGCATTTAATCGCAGCCTTAAACTGCCTGTGGAACCTTTCAACCAAACCGTTGGATGCTGGATGGTAGGCTGTCGTTTGTATGTGTTGACTTCCTACTAAAATTGTTAGTGACCGGAAACGCTGAGCAACGAACTGTCGTCCACGATCGGTGGTTATTCGGATAGGTTCGCCAAACCTTGCAATCCAGTTGGAATATAATGCAAAAGCAACGGTTTCCGCAGTTATATGGAATAGGAATAGCTGCTGGCCATCTACTATACCGATTAACCATTGTTAGACAGTAAGTGTTATCCTTTGACGTAAGTAAGGGACCAACAATGTCGAAGTGCACGTGCTCGAACCCGCAAGAAGGCAGCGTAAAGGTCGCCGAGGGTGAATGAACATGCCGTGAAATGTTTGCTCGTTGACAAAGTATGCACTGTCGACTCCAAGTTTGCACGTCCTTGTTCATCGAAGACCAAACGAATCCACTGAAAACAAGTTTTGCGGTTGCCCTTATGCCAGGGTGACCCAAAGTGTGAATGGCGGAGAACATTGTTCGCCGAAGTGGTTTCGTAACGAATGATCGTACAATGTTACTTGATGCGTCACAAGATATCCTGGTGTCTGCTTCAAGAAAGTGAAGTTGCTTGAGCTGGAGTGTCGATGTGGGGTCTAAATATGATTGAACTTCCGGATCGTCTTGTTGGGACTTCACCAGGGCTTTGTAGTTCATGGGTCCAGCTGGAACAGAGGCGATGGTACCTGAAACATTGTCTAACCAAGCTAAAGTATCCGCCGGAACGTTGTCGGTAACGGCAACATGACGAATGTCGGTTGCAAACTGGCCGATGAAATCTAGGAGTCGGAATTGTCGAGGAGAACAGCATTCACGTTTCTGTTGAAAAGCGTAGATCAATGGCTTGTGGTCTGTGAACAAAATAAATTTGCGCCCTTCAAGAAAGTACCGGAAATTTTTAATGGCGGCGTGTGCAGCTAAAAGTTCGCGATCATAGGAGCTGTACTTCTACTGTGCCGAATTAGGTTTTATCAAGAGCATATAATTAGTTATATGCTCTTTGGTTTTATGGTGAAAAACGCCAATGGTTGCCTGTCGTTTTCAATTTGTTGTTGCAGAATTCATCCTAAAGATGCTTCAACCATCACGGAAATTGGTACTGTCGGTGACGCGTGAGCGAGAAGTGCTGCGTTGGAAAGTAATTTTTTTACTTTTGCGAACGCTTCTTCTGATTGCGCATCCCATTACAGTGGAGATTTTTGGTTAACTTTAGGACCTTGTAAAAATTTTGTAAGTGGTACTTGGATAGACCCGGGAATGAAGCGGCAGCAAAAATTATTATTCCGAGGAATCTGCGTTGTTTCACTGTTGCAGGCTTGTTGGCGTTGACTATTGTGGAAACGCGATCGAAAGGTAGTTTACTGCCTTTTTAGTTAATGGTGTAACCCAGTAATGTTACTTCGGGTTGGCAAAATACACATTAGAAGGATTTACGATGACGCTATAGTGGTCCAACCATCTTTTAAGTGTCCCATGTGCTCTTGTGCGAATCTGGATACGATGAGAATGTCATCAAGGTACACGTAACAAAATTCCAAACCACGTAATACTTCATCCATGAATATCTGGATTGTTTGTGCTGCATTTAAAAAACCGAACACCATCAATGGAAATTTGCAGTGGCGGCTCGTGAGTTAAGAAAGAGGGTGGGCACAAGAAAAACCTTACCTATTTTTTGTACATAAAATCCATTCTCCTATTTTTCATGCTGGAAAAGACGTCTATGACTTTGTTGTCAAAATCCGGGATAGACTGGACGAACTTCTT
>JABXWE010001958.1:0-56482 GCA_014611495.1 Limonius californicus | reverse complement strand
TATATATATATATATATATATATATATATATATATACCTTATATTTACCTATACTATTATATACTAGAATATAATAATTCTTAAATTATTTCTAAATAACTACGAGTACTATGAATTTTAGTTTATTTGTAGGTTTTTGGTAAATATTATAGAAAAAGGATTCGTTAGGTTTTTCTTGGAAAGCAGGTGGTGCAAAAGTTTTTTCCCTCAAACTAATACTTTTCATATCGTTAGCATTCAACAAACCAGAAGTAATTAAAGGCAATACAACATTAATGCTTATCTAAAAATTAAAAATAAAAACCGAAAAATAGTACAAACATAATGAAAATAATGTTAGTAAATGGCTATGACTTAATAATTGTAAATTAAAAGACAAGAAGAATATTAAATGACAATTAATTGCGTCAAAACTCGATTAAAATAATATTTTTAGTAATAATTACCAAAACTGTACAGCGATAAACTAATTTTTAACTGTTTTAATAAGAAAATATGTTTATTCGGAAAGCAATTCATAGACGCAAATAGCGTTACTGTACTACCTTTCATTAAAACTATGCCGGGTAGGGCAAACGTCTGGCAAATAGGGGAAAATTCAAGAAAATCTACGCAGAACGTCTCTTGAATTAGGCATTAAACGCCGATCCTTTATATCTAACTTGGGGGGGAAATTCTGTAGGTTTTGTTCATATAACTCTAGCGATAGTTAGTGTATTTGATTAAGGATATTTCTAAAAGTATTGTAGAACTTCATTTTTGCTTAACCGCCTGTTTATTAAAAATTTCCATAAAACTACTACTATATTACAATCACAGAACGAAGATGAGATATGTCTTAGCCAAATTGCGTGCCATTGAGCACCATGGTTCGCTATCAGTTTTGTAGATTAGTTTTCATGTTGTCAAAAAATGTAAAATTAACCATCAATATTTAAGTTTGAATAAAATTTCGTTATTTTACAGATTAAATATGTTGATCTTTTTTCTCAAAACTTATGTCCCATACCTTATACCTCGTATCCCCCGAATAGTTCGGCTAATAATCTAATTCTAAACTATAACATTGTTATTAGCTATTATTAATAGCGTTTAGCCAAATGGAAATTAAAAACATTATCGCAAAAAATAAGCATCATTTTTGGCATTAGAACTTATGATTTTCATGCAGGTAGAAATCCTGAAAGCAACAAAAATTTGTCTTTACATTTAATTCCTTAAGTGGCACAAAAAAGAAGCGCAATTTAAGTAATACGAAAAATATTTGATATTTTTTTAATAAATCTCCATTTACGATAATAAACTTCTAATATTTTCTACGTTCTGAAATCGTCTCCTTTGAGAACAATTTTCACAAGGAAAGGGAACGAAGGCTGCTGGTCCCATGTTAGGTAAATAGGGTGGGCAATTGATCTTAGCAACGCTGTATTCCAGGAAAAATGATTTCATAATCAGTATAGAATAGGCAGGTGCATTATCATGTAACGAAAATCAACCTCTTTGTTGAAAATGTAGTCACACTCGAAAAATATGCTGCAATAATCTGTTTGTCCCTTCAACGTAGAATGCACTATTTAATGTTTGTCTTTCAGGCACACATTCCTTATGGGCCACACCCTATTTATCGAGAAATATAATCAACATGGTATTGATTCTGGATTTTTACAACCAATATAGTTTGAGTTATGCTGATTTTCCAAACGTCTTAGGATTGCACTAAAACCCCCACGACTCATCACAAGTGGCAATGCAGTTAAGAAAATTTGCATTGTTGCCATAAATCTAACTGAAGACCGCACGCGATAAAATTCTTCTTGCCTATTGTTCGCAAACATCTTTCTCTTTCTCAATCTGTATGTAAAATTTGTCAAATCGTCTCCTTACTGATGTTTAATTCATCTTTAAAACATTTGAGACATTTAAACGTACTAGTACGAGTTTAGGTGTCATCACCGTACAGGGTTTTTCACATTTCATGAGTTTCTATTGAAATTTTCTCTAATTTACAAGAAATTTTAGTAATCATTCGTTGCTCCACGATGACTAACAAAACCACAATAAACGTGCTAGCGGCTAGAGCAGAAACTAACAGCTGTTCAATGTGCTGTTGATCAATTTCTATTGATAAAACTGAACTATTATGTGTTGCTTTACTTTCTGTTTCATTTCACGTGCCTCCCGTGCCGTGGTCAGTCTGAAAATTAAATTATGAAACCTTGTACAATTTAACTTCGTTACATTACGTTACATTATTTACTGTATTATTTTAAAAATTAGATATGTAACTCCAAATAGTATCCTGTATGCTCAGTTATTATTTACGATTGATTAGTTTCAAAGCCAGGTAGTTTTGTTAGACGAGGTAATTTTCCTATATGCCACTAGAATACAGGCATGCAAAGCTATAGCAAACCGCCTTGTCAACATGTACATTATGCGATCCATCGATCTACCTACGAAGCAAAAAATTCGAAAATCAGTTAAGTTTATAAGAATATTAAGTACCTATTTATGATAACATTCGTCGGATTGCACGTTGTGCTCAAAAGTCAATTCTGACCAGAATATATTAAGTCAACTATAGACATTGTGGTAAACGCAGTTGGTTTTTTTCTCCAACCACCATGGGAGGTTATTCTTAAAAAGCAGTAAACTATAATTTTAAAACGCTTTTAAAAGGTGTATTAGTTAGACATTTGACACGATCAATACCATAATTATCAAATTTTCAATAGATGAAATTTCTATGCTGAGGTTACTGTTAAATAGTGGCTTCGGTGTGGTAGGTAATTACAACCACATGCAACTTAAAAAGGCAAATCCAAGTTAGACGATGAATATTTTTTGCTTTATAAGTAACACGCACAGTTTACACACTAAACATTAATAGTTTCCGCACGCTACGTCTTCCAGAAGCCTTTAACCAAATAAATAAACAAAAAAAATTATAAATAATGTTTTAGTAATTGCTGTTTCGTTTTGGACAATATTCTGCAGCTGTCCTCGAGATATATTATTTCCTAACAGATAAAACGAAACGGTCAGCAGAAATTGTTAAAAATTAATAACCGAACCACTAATATACTTTCGCTTCCACAGTGCGTTGGCGATACCAATAAAAGGGATGAATCGGATTTGGGATGCGCGATACGTGACAATTTTGAAAGCCTTCCATTCGGCCTTTCTCTTAATGAAATCCAATCTACTTGGCCACTAAAACGGTCACCATTCTTAAGACGTAATGGGATATATCGATCCCCATTTCTCGCATGCCCTCAACTCATCGGGGTTGTTTGGGGGACGGATGGGGCAGGCACGCAGGATGCATCCCGAACTGTTGTCCTCAATGTTCTATATCACACCATATTGGGAACATTAGCGGATACGTTCGAGAGATGCTTTCAGTTTCCTTTCACAGACGGTTACATTTAAACCCCACAACAAAATCATTTTATAAAAGCAAGACACAGTTTTATAATTTCGAGGAAATAGTTAATAAAACCCATGAAAAAATAAGTTCTAGCACTTTGTTAAGCTTTTTTAGCAAAGAGTGGGTTACTGAAAAGATTCTTCGAGCGGATTCTAAGAGGTGTAGGGAGCAACGGCTCCAAATTGTGTGTTGGATATTGCCTGTGTGTTACGACTGTTAATGTTGCTCCACTTTTATTAATCTTGGTGGCACCCTTGCGCTTCTCGAATCTCACATTTGTTCATCTATCACGATTCATTGTGTGTTTATACAGCAAAATTCTTGGAGTAATTCGCTATAGCTATAAAAGTCCTTGTATGCCTGTAGCCTGTGAGCGTTCTTCGCTTGATAATCACAACAATATTGCCTTCTAAGGTAGAACTGCTTTTGCATTGGATTTGCTAAAAACAGAGATGTTAATTCACTTTCTTAATTAAGTCTAGACAAATAAACAAAATGTAGGGATGTATATTATCTGCATAAATATTAAATTCATTTAAGAGTTTTCAAAGGACGGTTTGAAGTGAACCTTTCATATAATGACAGGAGTCGGTGAATGTAAAAAGAGAAGGTTAATTGAAGCCAAATACAATTACAATTTTTGCCGTTGTAATTTTTAATCGCTTTGACATTAATTAGTTTCAAGCAATAAATAAACGAGCCAAACAATTTGCAAATCATTTTCGTTTTCGTTGCTTTTGTTTTGACAGTAAATTAATTTAAGATCTCTTCACGGTCGGTGTAGTTACTTTAAATTCAGCTACGGTTAATTTATTCATTCCCATCTCGAGTATTTGTTTCTCAAGCGTTCATTATTAGAAGATCATAAATTAATTCCGGTGATTAATTTATTAACAGAGTGGGCTGCGAACCCCAAGGAACGGGATCTTATTTAAGGCACTCTGCACAATCCCTCGGTCTTCCAAAGTTTTGCTTTTATTATTATACTGTCTCCTCACAAAAGCTTCAAGCAAAATAAAATATGGTAACGGCGCTGACTTTAAAATAACGCATTTAAAAGGCATTTAGAGGTAATTGATCATCTTTAAGACGAGCCGCGTTTCATAAATATCAGACAAATAAGGTTTTAATAAGTGGAGACTGCTAAACAAATCAAAATTAAACATAGAATCTCACCCGCAAATTGAAACTAAACTATTTTTAAAGGTACATCAGGGTCATAATTTGTTTTTCTAGAGCGAAAAGAAGAGGTCCTAAACAACTCACCGGGAAAGTTTTAAACTATTGCAAAAATAACCGGTAAAATTATGAATATGAGAAAAAAGTCAGTTAAAGAAAACAGCGTCAAGGGGAAATATGTATCACAATACATTAAGCGGTAAATTAGAAATACTTAAACATTGAGTATTACAATGATTTTAATCGCTATATTAAAATTGTGTCTTCGATAAGGAAACTACAACCATTAAAAAAATGTTTGGTTTATAACCGCCAATTTAAATTTAGCTGGTGATAGTGTTTACTTGGAACACTATGTACTTTGGTTCTTCTCCACCGATTGTTTTCTAATATGCTTTTGTTATTGGAACACCCTGTATTTTTTATTTTGATATATTTCCTCGAATAGTTTCTTAAAAGTATAATTAAAAATTCACTCGTTAGATGGTGCACAGAATAGATAGAATTAAAAAAAATAAAATTTTAACACATCCCAGTTCAGATGGTGAACAATAGAATACACGTTTAATACACAGTTGTATAACATTTTTTGTTTAGCAGAGAAAATCAAAATCACAGTAACTTTTTTTGTACTACGAGGGCAGCCTCTTAATTTTTTACAAACGACTACTAGGTGGCGTTATTGAGATGTTATTACTACTATTTTCGTAAAATTTGACATTTGTTACTGTGACAACAGTGGCAGCTTAGAAATTGACCGAGTAGTTTGTTTACAGTGACCGTTTAAAAAAAGCAATTTTGTGAAAAAATTGAAAATTCACGTGAAAGTTTTCGTTGGATGATTTTTTACGATTGTAGTAAAGGCCTAACTCAACAACAATGCATAGAATCGCGTCGTTCAACTTTTGCTAATGAAGTACCATCAGAAGACTGTTTACAATTGTTTTACAGAATTTTGTCGTGGTCGTGCGTCCGTCAGTGTTGAATTTCGTAAAGGTCGACAAAAATCGGTTGTTATTCCAAAAAACATCGCTGTGCGCAACATAATTGAGGAAGATCGACATGCGACATACAGTGAGACAGAGGCATCCTTAGGCATGTCGAAGACTGCAGTACATTCCATTTTACAGAACATTTAGCTGTGAAAAAGATCGGTTCCCAATGGATTCAGCATAATTTGACAGAAACTCAAAAAAAGAACTCGTGTTAATTGGTGCAAGGAACTGCTCAAAAAATGCGACCGAGAAACTGCAACATCCGTATACAACATCGTAACAACTAAGTAATAGTCCACTGTTTGGATGTTCCAAGATGAACCGAATTCTACAAAAGTTGTTCGTTCACGAAGCACTTTCAAGAAAATGATCTCTTGTTTCTTCGGTTGTATTTACTACACATGTAGCAACCAGTCCTTTAGAGGATCGAAGAACAGTTAATTCTGAATGGTATATAATAATTTGTTTGCCAGAAGTCATCGACGAAATCAGGAAAAACATCCGAAAACGTCGCATCATTCTTCATCATGACTATGCCAACCCTCACACAGCACGTCAAACAATTGATTACTTGAAGGAGAAAAATATCAAATGAATGCCTCTTTGCCCATATTCACCTGATTTATCGCCTAACGACTTCTTTGTGTTCCCGAATGTCAAACAAAACATGCGTGGGCAGGGATTTTCATCACCTCAAGAAGCCTTCAAAAACCATGTTTTTGAGATACCAACTTCAGAGTGGAAAAAATATTTCGAGAATAGGTTTGAACGCATGCAAAAGGGTATAAATCTTAAAGGCGAATATGCTTGAAAAGCAACAAAACAGTCAATATTACAATTTACTTTCGGCTTAGACCGCGTCGTCATTTGGGAACTACACCAAGCATTATCAGGAAAGGCCCGACCCGAACTTTAATAAATAATAAATTTCCATTAAATGATAACTTAATTGTAATTAATTGAAATAATAAAGGAATTTTTAACAAATTATCGAAAGAGTCAAGGCCTTCACCCAGGTATGCTCGAACTCTTTGCACAATCCCATTGATAACATTTATTAGTTTTATTAATTTTTTCCAATATTCTGAGCTGCAATTCATTCAGGTCATGTAATGACTGCTGAAAAAGTGGAGTACTTTAAATACAGCCAAAGAAATAAAACGCACGGCGTGAAGTCGCGGGATCTAGCAGGATAATTTATATAAAAATATTGGTGTGTTTTGACTAATATTCGACTAATCTTAGTTTAGAAAAAGTATAGTCCAACTATTCTACAACTTGAATGGCCACCTACACTCCTATTATGTGAGGATGAAGAGGTGTCTCTACCATTCTTCTCGGAAGTCCATAAATGCATGTTCTACGAATTAATGTATCCATTTAATAATAAAACCAGGCCTCGCTCACCTCTCGAACAAGACGTCATTGAGGATATTTAGGAACCACTTTACGATATTCTACACGCTGAGGATAATCAGCTTCGTATAGTTTTTGTACAGAATGCTAACGGTAGGGTTGCATGCTAATATATTTCTTTAATATTTTCTGGCAGATGCTAACTGACAACTGAACTCGTTGAGACAATTTTATGTTCCTGTAGCAAAACCATTTTATTTGAACACCTTACTAGAGATTACAGACAGTGAAATTGATGTTCTGTAAAGAAAGATTCTGTTTCAGTTAAAATTATTAAAACATAAACTGTACTGTACTTTCGTATTTCACTAACGGAATACACAATCTACTCTTGAAAAAACTGATTTTTCAAACTGCAGGCTAAAAATTCACAAAAAGCTAAGAAATCCGAGTAAACAACCACAAACGGTGCCAACCAAAAAGTCGGGTTGGATTGAAGCAGCTGGTGCGTGGTACGTTCAGAATGAACCTTTTAGCGCCTACTTTGACGTTAAATTAAAAAAACCACATGATACAAACTATTATCTTTTAATAATGTGAAGCACATAACCGCAATGCCAAGATTTATTTAATTTTCTTACAATCAGAACAACGCCAAGATCCTATTGCCAGTTTATTTAGTCGTATATTAAACATATTTGCTTTTACAGTGGCTGCAATTCGCTTTGCAGCGTTCAGGTAGACGCTCCTAATACCCGCGACGGAGAAAGAAACGAATGTAATGACTTTTCGATGTAAAAATTATTTTTCCATTACCAGGTGAATTTACGACCTCCTTAGTATTTGGGAACTATATCGAATAATTATATTAATTAATTATTAATTTGATCGGCACTCATTTCCAGTCCCGTGATCTAAGGATGTTCAAATGTAATAAGATGAGTCACAGCATAAACATACACACCATAAGAAATGATTTAAGTATGGGCCAAATGTGGCCTAGGTGCTAACAGATGCTTGGAAAACCGCGTCCCAGATCTCGTTCTTTCAAATCATCATCATCTACGACCATATTTATTGGTACCGAAAATTACGAAGCGTATTTTTCAAATTGGATGGGTTTTTTAAACATTGAGTAGAAATATACTTTAACAATTTCATTAAAATCTAGCGCCTTCGCAGATATATGCGGACATCAACCACATATCTACAATCGAATACTTGCTGAAAAAAGAAATTTCGAAAACCCTCATAAAATCAATACCTTCCTAGTACTGGTTTCCGATGTTTCACTTTCCGTGTGAATTCAAATTAGTTCGAGTCCCTTATTAGAATTCAAGGGAAGCCAACGAACATAATTTAAGAAATAGCGATAAATTTCATTAAAGTACAACTAGACTCCTCAGAAATATTATCTTTTCGTGTCCTAATTCGTACGAGTCAAGAAGTTTAATTAGGGTAATTCCTGGATAGTTCGACCATCGAGATGGACCGGCCAATGAGTATATCTCATAAATATGACACTAGGACTAGACGATGCTGACCTGTACGCTAGGAGGTTAGTTAGAGGTAGCAAGGGTGTGTAGCATGACGCAAGTATTGCTATACTAAATAGTAAACTGTAAATTGTGCGGTGTTCCTTGGCAACAACAAATTAAAGCTAATTGGTTTGTTTATATTTGATTAGTACGAACCATTGGGCCTACCAGGACAAACCAGTGGCGCAGACATCTATTTTATTTGCTAATAATTGATTCGAGTGTAATATTTATTTAGTTTATCAATATTTTGTACATATGCCATTACGTAAGAGTTAATAAATTTATTTTTTCCAAGCACTTATAATTCAATTCTGGACAACTCGAGAGACTACCCAGGTTAGAAATTTTGGAGCGTTCGCGCCCCGTATAAGCCACCGGGCGAACGTTGCAAGATATGGAGATATCTGTGATCCGACACATTTACATATTGCAAGAAAATAAATAATAATATGCTTTCAAGTGGATGAAAATTACATTTACAAAGTAGAAAAAGGAAACACGAAACATAATAATTACTATTTACATTTATTGACGTATTTTTCAAAAAGTAATCTACAATTATGATTACAGATTACAGAGTAATCTGTATGAAGAGTATACATCTCGTGATAACCTCGTACCTTAAGTCGACTATTTGTATTTGCAAGTTGGCTAATTTGAAATTCAAAATTAAGTAAATGCGGAAAGGAGTGATTAAAAAGCGGATTATCGCTGACAATCGCGATCATCATAATGTTACTGCGCTACGTGTACAGGGAATATATTAAGTTGTGTTGCGAAAAAGGGTTTTAAGATAATAAGAGAAATTTGGGATTTTACGACGTCTGCGGTAGCCGAAAGTTTATGGCTGGGCAATTTTAAAATAATGGAAAATTGGATACTGTTGGTAATTTGTGAAACGGTTCTGCGTTATCTGGCTCAATATCTGAACTTTATATCCTTAGAGGAGTCGAAATTACTGTAATTTTAAAAATTAGAAAATTACCGACCCGAATCCTTTGCTCATAAAAATTTACAATGTAACTTAATTCTTTTAAAAGATTGGACGCGGCAAGAATAGAACTGTTCCGGACAAATTGGAGAGGAAATAGAAAAATTCGAAAATTAATTTTGTTAAACGAAAAGTTCTGCATTCCAGGAGCGGACAAGCGGAGAAGTATTCATAAATGTAAGGGCAACAAAACAAAGTTAACTTTAATAACCGGTATATATAGAACGGATCTTCTTCTACACAAAGATATAATAAATAAAGGGAGATAAGAACATAAGAGGCTTAGGTACGTCACAATAATAAAAGTATTTCATTAAAAAATGCAAACGAAATAAGGGATTACAATAAATCTTTGTCAGACTAGTAATCATGTGGATTATTTTGTATCCAGTAGAAAAGTTTGTTTGGTAAAAAATTCGAATAGATTCATCAGTGACAAAATTTAAATCCAAATGAATAAAACATGCCCATTTCTTTAATTCCATTAAAAAATCTCGACGGTGTGCAGCACTAGCATCTTATGCAAATAAGAAATGCTCCGTACCGTAATGAATTAAAATTTTCCTAAAAATTTAAAAGTATTAATTTCTCCGGGATGTTTTAACTTGGGCAATTTATTTTACTTTTAAATGTCTCGTACAATTAGAAAAGTCCGGATTTCAGCCAAAGTTTCGGATCAAAGCAATCTCGGATTAAAATTTTTAATTGTCATTCATAAGGCGACCGCAATCAGTCAAGACGGGGACAAAAAGCTAATTCATTTCTTTCTGAAAATTAAAAGTCATTTCTCAATGCCTTTCTCATCTTTTATTCAAGGCATTTGACAGAGGATCCCAAGAGTTGATGGCCACGAGGACACACGTCGCGTAAACCAGCAGATTCTGCAAGACGTATTCAAAATAAATCAATATTTAATCAAATATTTTATTTCAGACTTCAATTTCAATGTTTATTCGGTTAGATGAGTTTGACTGACTACAAGAAAACCTCATTACCATGTATAAATATTAAATACTTTATTCTGAAATGTCAATTTCTCAATCAGTGGGTTGTTTGTTGTTTTTTCCGAGCTTTCCCTCCACGATCCGTGTAATTGATACAGGTGTGCGCTCAGTAGGAGTCTTTATCCATTACTACCACTAATTCAATTTCTAGCCATTTCCGACATCTATTTTCAACTCGTTTAGCTCTGTTTAATACCGAATCAACTCAGTTGAGATTTGCATAATGTATTACGTTTATCCGCTACAATAACTCATGTGCCAATTTTTATTCGTTGATGAAAGCTTGTTTTATCGAGGTCAAAAAGTCATCGAAATTACATGTTTATTTATTCATTATGCGACATTCTTTTATCCACTAATTACAATTACTTATAATTTGTACATTAGCATTTTTAAGGAAATTAATTAAATTCATTATGGAAACACAGATAAGGTTTTGTAAAAAAATTGGCAATCAGTGGGTAGATAAGTTCTGCGAACTCTCCAGAAAAAGTAATTATAAAATGGGTTTGCTTTAAAAATGTGCCTCTCAGAATCTTGAAAATTATAATCGCCCAAAACATAAAAAACAATAAGTATATGGAAAAATTCGTATTCGAATATTTTCTAACGTGCAAACAGTATTTTGCAATTAAAATGTTACTCAGATGTATACGTAACATGTAAATAATCTACGAGAATGTTTAATAATTACACTCTCAGGGGTAATTAGAGCAATAATTATGATGTTATATACTGTGTATATACTGTGCAATTATTAAAAGTAAAGCAATACTACGGGGTTAAATGCATCCAATTCAAGTTACCTCTTGCTGCATTACCAGTGGTGATTTTCGAATTATTTAACAACCGGTACACCCCCTCCCCTCCAAATAAAAGTAACCTAAACTTTTTATTTACTAATATGTGATGTACAGATCGACCAACTTAGCTGCAGTCGCGAAATGCGTAAACAAAGTAGCGAGACAAAACATGCCGAAGTGAGATGCAAAATCGACGTCGCAGAGTTCGTACACTCGGCGATAGTAACTTCCTTTTAGTGCGGTGATGGTAATTAAATTGCAATAGTTAAACTCATAAGCGACTACTACTGTTTCACGGACTGTACCGATATCGCAAACGTGCAGTTCAAGGTTACAATAAGCTCCGTCTCCATTTAAACTACCTTGCTTGAGTGCAATTTGCGGCCAGGGTTTCAGCTGTGTTGGTCAAGCTATATATAATTTGAAATCTACTCGAACAACTTCTATACAACATCAACAATCAGTATTTTTTCGGTGAAAAAATCATCCAAAAACTGCTGCCTGTTCATCGTCGGTTAATTGATGATCGACTATGAAAGCATTGTGGACATGGAGACACAGGCGCGATATAGGCAGTGCAGTACCGTTTTTTGTATTAACAACCGGTATGGAAAATTCTAACATCTGCGACAGACGAATGATTTAACAACCGGTACGCCCCCGCCCTCCAAATAAAAGTAACCTATACTTTTTATTTACTAACATGTGATGTACAGATCGACCAACTTAGCTGCAGCCGCGAAATGCGTAAACAAAGTAGCGAGACAAAACATGCCGAAGTGAGATGCAAAATCGACGTCGCAGGGCTAGTACACTCGACGATAGAAACTTCCTTTTAATGCGGTGATGGTAATTAAATTGCAATAGTTAAACTCATAAGCGACTACTACTGCTTCTCGGACTGTACCGATATTGCAAACGTGCAGTTCAAGGTTACAATAAGCTCCGTCTCCATTTAAACTACCTTGCTTGAGTGCAATTTGCGGCTAGGGCTTCAGCTATGTTGGTCAAGCTATACATATATAATTTGAAATCTACTCGAACAACTTCTATACAGCATCAACAATCAGTATTTTTTCGGTAAAGAAGTCATCCAAAAACTGCTGCCTCTTCATCGTCGGTTAATTGATGATCGACTATGAAAGCATTGTGGACATGGAGATGCAGGCGCGATATAGGCAGTGCCGTACAGTTTTTTGTATTAACAACCGGTACGGAAAACTTTGAAAATTCTTTCTTTGTTCTTTGAAAACATCCGTGACGGCCGTACTCGTCCGTATTGGTTGAATAGCACCATTGCAGCGTTACTTAATCATTGTGGTAAGTGATGCATTTATTAGAAATACCTAAAAAGACAATTACCTACCATTTATTTCTCTAAAAATTCTGAAAGTAGAAAGTACAGTACTTTTAGTAAGATGTTCCTTGCATTACAAGGCTTTTAATATCTGCTATATATTAATTCTGTATACCTTTCCTGTATCAATTATCTCCAGACAACTTACATGGAACTACCGTGTTTTATGCTTATCTTTACCAAAATATCTCCAGTGAGAACACATCGCTGAAAATGACAACAACAAAATGAAAATAATAAACATTTACATCATTAGTTAGCAATTCGGTATACTTACACGGAACCTGACTTGCATCTTAACACTGATATTTCAGCATTAACTATAGTTACATACGCTATATTTACTGATAAATGTAACTGAACGATTCATCGTTGTTAACTGTAATTCTCTACACGAAACACACTCGAAACAATTTTGGAGGTCGTTTTGTACGCTAGTGCAGGTATCTCAATATACTAGTAAAGTCGGCAGTTAAATATCTAGTCATGCATCTCGACCAAAAGCTGACCTGGACGCCGCACATCAAAACTAAAAGGAGACATGTTAATCTGAAATGTAAATAAATGTATTAATTAATTGGAAGTCAATCCCAACTTTCCCTTGAAAGTAAAGTTCTTCTCTGTAAAGCCATATTAAATCCAAATTAACATATGACATTCAATTGGTGCAGAAAACCGTCCAACATCAAACTTCTCCAACGATTTCAGTTAAAAACTTTTCGTGTTACGTCAAATGCACCTTGGTATGTTACCAATCCAATTATCCAGGAAGACCTGGCAATGCCTAGACAACTAAATTTGAAGATTAGCAACCGCTTACCGCTACACTCTCCTGGGGCATGAAAACAACCTCGTGGAACAACTAGCCGATGAAACAGCAATGCCAAGAAAATTCAACCGTCTGTGGCCACATGATCTCCTACACTATCCTGGCTGTTTATCCTAACCACTGATAGTATAGTTTTATGCGTGGATCTCCTTCAAGTCTATAGTATAAACATTCATACCATTAATTTATTACTCAATATATTTATACAAAAGTGGATTGTAAATAAGTATGTGTGGTAATTAAAATGAAACATCTAACACAAATTATTTTTTGTATATACATTTTTTTATAGCTGTAGATGTAATCAACAATGATGCTGCAAATTAAGGAATTTCTATAACATCTCGAACAAAAAGCACTATGCACAGGAGCTTTAATGAGTCATAACAAAAATATCAGCTTCTTACAACTAATAAACACAGACAGCCTGTTGAATAAAATCAGTTCCCCTGCTACTGAGATATATTAGGCATCATATTATTAAAAAAGCAGTACACGGAATTAGTTTAAACCAAACTTCAACATTCAGCATAAAAATTAACCTATTTAGTAGGCAATGAAGCTAACATTTCTTTATGGAACGTTACAGTAAACAATAACTCAGATTTATGCTGTTTGTAAATAATGTTGATAAACTAAATATTTCGATTTGTAAAGAAAACAAGCATTATATACAATGTGTTCCACATTTACTCAAATTAAATTTGTCATTAATAGTGATTGCTAGTTATTCTTTCGGCGACGTTATAATATTTGTTAGGGGCAAGATTGGATTGGTAAATAATGTTGATAAACTAAATATTTCGATTTGTAAAGAAAACAAGCATTATATACAATGTGTTCCACATTTACTCAAATTAAATTTGTCATTAATAGTGATTGCTAGTTATTCTTTCGGCGACGTTATACACTTTTGTATTTTCTTTCTTAATCGACATAAATATATTATAATAATAAGAGTGCGAACATAATAACAAATTTGGGCTGAGTTTGGTAAGAATTGAGAATGGGCAGTAGGTATGTAGATGTAATCACTTGAAAAGTAAACTAAAGCGTAGGCTCTTACAGTTCCAAACCATGCCATACCTAACCATGAATAATGACTGTCAACCTACAGCAACCGCACAAAGTAGCGCACTGGGACAATCACAAACCCAAATAATTCCGACATATGAGGTGAATTTTGAGGTTATGTCATGGTTTACTCTCAAGGGTAAGGGCACCTGCCTATCCTTCGCATAATTATGACGTTGGTCTACATATAAATTATAGCAAATGTTCATTAATGTTTATTCTAAGATTTTCACCTGGTTTTCATAAATTTGAACATAAACTACAATATATAAGTGAAAGTCAGATATGTTCCTTCACTTATACAGGCTGTACCATAGTGTGTACACAGAAGAGCTCCTCACTCCAGGCAACATATTAAAATTCTGTTATCGCTACTCAATATCCATTGTGCTTATTTTAAAATTATTTTTCCAGGCAACATATTAAAATTCTGTTATCGCTACTCAATATCCATTGTGCTTATTTTAAAATTATTTTTGCCTGTGCAAAGTATTCAAATAGAGAGTGTTGCACTAAAAATTTTTTTAATAGAATTCCTAGTATATATTTCTGAAAAACCACTTCAGTGCTGATTAAATTAATACTAAAATACTTAACCTTGCGAAACTTTAAAAAACTTATTTTTTACATATTTTGGTCTTGGTGGATAGAGATTATTATAAGCTATTTGATGAAACTAAGTTTGTATAGGGCTTTAAAGTTTTTATTATTATTCAACTGATCTTTAATATCTAAACATTAATATAGCATTTTCTTATCTAAGGCACGCATCGTATTTTCTGTGTAAAGCTTTTCATGGACGAATGGATTTTTGGAAAACGCTCACAGAATACACTAAAATATTGTCAGAAGGTTAAAGTATACATTTTATTAAATGGGGCACACTGACGACGAACTACACTTCTATAAAGTCACAAAGAGTTGTTCTTTCATATAACTCCATGTGAAAGGGTTTCAAAGAAAACAAAATATGTAAATAATATAGTATACATATTTATTAAGTATTATGCGAATGATTAATACGTTTTAGACTAAATAAATTAAATAGTTCAAAATTGATAAACAGGTACGTACCATGGCAATTTTTAGAGAGTCCTTTAATTCAAAGTAATCCAAACAAAGTTAGATCTATAATATTAAATTGGTCTTATTGGACAGCAAATTTTAAATAGATATTTAAAAATATTCGAATCTACACCTAATTCATCAGGAGAGTATCCGAAACCTATATTAAATGAGACTCCAGTTACTACTTAGCCGTATGGGGTATATTGACGACATATAGATAGAATACACAAACATAATGAACTCTGCAAAACAAGCGGCAAAAGAGGCACTAGGAGAGAAAACCAATCAACGACGAACTCAATAATGGTGGACAAGCACGGTAGAAGCAATCAAAATCAAAAAACAAGCATATAACAACTGGCTAAGTCGAAGAATGCAAGAACGATGGGATGAATATAAAACCCTAAATAGAGAGACTACGCGACTAATAACAGAAGTAAAGAATGGGAAAGAAAATGCCAAGAAATAGATGCATATCTAGAAGGATCGCAGTGTGGAGATGCTTAAAAGCGATAAAAAGAAACTATAAAGGAACTACTAATAATAATATCGAATTACTAACTGAACTTTGCATCGAAGTTGACCAAAACGAAAATCCACCCACAACAACAAATAACACGATCACAATTATTGGAGGAGAAACTAATGAAGCACTAAAGACGATGAAAAATAGAAGATCCTCAGGCCCGAATGGAGTACCACCAGAGTTGATTAAATGTGGCGGTGATGCATTGATTGGTCGCGTAACATAGGTTATGAATAGATGTATCGAATGTTATAAACTACCCAACGAGTGGAAAACATCGTTTGTAGTACTTGTGTATAAAAAACGGCAGCAGAGAAGATCCGAATAATTATAGAGGATTAAGTGTCAATAGTATAGTATGTCGACTTTTCGCAAAAATAATCAATAATAAACTTAAAATGGCAGTGCTCCCCAAATAAGTGAAGACCAGAGCGGATTCATACCGGGACGATCTTGTGTAGATAATTTATTCATTCTACAGCAAGTGATGGAAAAAAGAACAGCACAGGGCGATGAAACTCACTTAGCATTCATGGACTTGCAGAAAGCGTAAGATTCCATACCAGGAAATAAATTATGGCAAGCTTTAGAGGACATGGAGATAGAACCACAACTGGTAAATATAATTAAACTTCTATATATGGATGATAAGGCATTTGTCAAAAATGACGGAAAATTGTCCAAAGCGATACAACCTTCCAAAGGACTCGGGAAAGGGTGCAGTTTGTCCCCCCTTCTATTCAACATTTACCTAGATAAAACTTTAAAGGATTGGAGAAGAAGTGTTCATAGAATGGGGATCCCTATTGGTGAAAAATACCTTTTCAGTCTTAACTTTGACCAAGTCGTATGACCTAGAATTTATGCTTCGCAAACTGCATCAAACATATGAAAAACGTAATTTAAATATCAATATTGTTAAAACTGAATACTTAGTCATAAATTCGGAAGCCAGATTTATAGTACTCTTGGATAATGACACACCGATAAAACAGGTAGACTTAGGAGCTAATATTACAAAAGAAGAATTAGGCACAATAGAAATAAGAAACAGAATAGAACAAAGTAAGAAAGTTGGTTGTTGGTTGCTTAAACTCAATCTGGTGGGACAAAAATGTATCTCAAAACGTGAAAAAGCATATTGGTAAAAGTCTCGTTGAATCAGTGTTATGTTATGGATGCGAAGGATGGACGTTTAATGCTGCATCTAGAAGAAAAATTATTACCATAGATATGGACTACCTAAGACGCAGCTCCGGACTATCGAAATTAGACAGAATCACAAATAAAGGCATTAGGAAGCGAATGAAGGCACAGGATACTGTTCTGGACAGAATAGAAAGAAGAGGCTTAAAATGGTTCGGACACCTGATCCGAATGGAGGAGCATAGATGGCCTAGTAGAGTATTTAGATGGATGCCTCTGAGAAGGAGAAAAGAAGGAGGGCAACGCAGAAGATCATGGAATGAAGGGATAAGAAAATCTATGGAAACTCGGGATCTAGAAGAGGACGATGCCCGTGACAGATTGCGATGGCATTTGAAGACAGGAAGGCAGCTTGCAGCTGTATAAACCTGATATATATATATATACAGGGTGTTAATGAATTGCCGGGACAAACTTCTAGAGCTTCTCAAAGATTCTTTAAGAAGCGCCTAAATGTAGGCAACTCAATTTACTACCTAGTATTTGTTTCTATAGCGGAATTTGAATTTGAAAAGTGGAAAAGGGCTTTATTTATCCTGTATTCATTTCCGTCGTTATGGAAACAAATAGTAGGTAGTAAATTGAGTTGGCTACATTTAGGCGCTTCTTAAAGAATCTTTGAGAAGCTCTATCCTTCAAAGCAAACACTTTTGGCCATATATTTATTAACAAAAAGTATTTGTTTTCATGTATACTTAAAGCCTTAGAAGTTTGTCTCTGCAATTCATTACATATATAAATTATTCGAAAAATTAGCATTGTACAAATGACAATGATTATGTTAAATCTTCAAAAACATTTCCACCTTCTTCACTGCATAACGTGAAGACGTCTTATAAAAGCTGTCTTAATACTGTTTAATATCTGGCGCTTAATATTTCTAAAATCTATATGATGCGATTTTTCATGTTCTCTGCAGTTGTTGACACGAATTGAAACACTTCCTGCTTTGAGTGTCCCCACAGGAAACAGTCGAGTGGTGTTAGATCTGGCGATCTCGCAGGCTATGAAATATCACCTGCTCTACAAATCCATCTGTTTCCTAGCCAATCATTTTGGAGGAAATAGACAGGGGCACCAACTCATTTACTCTACAACTATAACATAATGTACAAACCAACATCTATAAACTTGCGGTACCGTTCTCTATCGAGGTAGCAAAGCCCTTTTGAGTATCAGTTTTGATTATCCAACTAGAAAATGTGCCTCTTAAAACATATGTTGTTATTACCTAATTATTTAATAGAACAAATGCTACATTCATGTGTAGATATTAAAATCAGTTCATTAAAAATAATAACTTAAAAATCTCTATTTTCTCATCTCCTCTATCCTACACAAACTTAGTATAACAAAATACTGCATAATAATTTTCATCCACCAAGACCAAAATATACATTTGCATTTACAAAAATACGTTTCTAAAGATTCACATACCACATACAGGTAAAATCTGCATTAAAAATACTTTCTTCCTGTAAAAACCTTCATCAATATCTTAAATACGATGGGGTATTGATATCTAGTTAGCCTGGAAAGTTTCTAGTAAAGAAAAGTGAATATGGTTGCCATGGTTACAACTAACATTTTTATAAATAAGTTGCCAAATTTGACATCCATAAGTTGAACGGTGATCAAACTGTGAATTTTTGAAAACAGCATGTCTGAGAAAAAGACAGAATTTGAAAAAATCTAGTTTCGATCAGTTACTAAGTATTTATTTTTGAAAGGGTTATCGGGCAAAGAAATTTTTGCGGATATGATAGAAACCTTAGGTGATCAGCGTCCTTCATACGCCACCATTAAAAACTGGGTTGCGGAATATAAAAAAGGAAGATCAGATGTGAAAAATGAGCACCACCCTGGAAGATCAATTTCTGTGACCTATCCGGAAAACATTGATTCTGTCCATGATACGATTTTAGAAAATCGACTTATTGGGATTAAGAATATTGCAGAAGCATTGCACATTTTCGATGAACGTGTGTGTCACATCATTCATCACGACTTGGTATGAGAAAGCTTTCGGCCAAATGGATTCCAAAATGCTTGAGCGTTGATCAGAAGCGCACGTTCGATTGACAACGTCAAAGGAAATCTGCTGGCGTTTTACAGAAGATACCTCAAACTGTTTGGATCTGTTTGTTACTACAGACTAAACGTGGATCCACCACTGTGACCCAGAAACTAAAGAGCAATCCAAACAGTGGAAACATGTTGGTTCTCCACGACCCAAAAAATTCCTTGTTCAAAATTCGGCTGGCAAGATTCTTGCTTCAGTTTTCTGGGACAAAGATGTGATAATTCTGATAGATTATTTGGAACGGGGTAGAACTATCACGGGAGCCCATTATACCGAGTTGCTATCTAAATTACGTAAGAAAATTGTGGAAAGACGCCGCGAAAAGCTTGCCAGAGGTGTGCTCTTTTTGCAAAGACGCTCCTGCTCACAAGTCGTTGATTGCACAGCATAAAATTGATGAAATTGGTTTTGAATTGGTTGACAACCCGCCCTATTCGCCGGATTTAGCAGCGTTATACTATTATTTGTTCCCAAAACTCAAAAAAACATTTGAAAGGTAAAAGATTTTCGACAAATGACGAAGCAATATGTGCCGTTGACGAGTGGTTTGCAGACCAAGACAAAGATTTTTTTTATTGATTAGAATTACTTTATCAACATTCTGCTAAATGTACAAATCTTAAAGGAAATTATGTTGAATAAATAAAATTATGTTTTGAAATATTGTGGCGTTTTATATAGTAGGCTAAGTACTTGTCAATACCCCTTTGTAGGTTGGCCACTACAAATATCTAAAGTTAACCACTTTTTGGAAAATAACTCCCTCTAGCGGGAGAAAGGTTGAAAAATACTCTCATATAATTTTATATTAGTTTGATCAGTACTGAAGTGGCTTCTCAAAAATTCCTTAATGTACGGGGTGTTCTACTAAAAAATATAAGTTTAGTGTAACACTCTGTATATGAACACCTTGTATCATCGACAACCTTTTTGTCCCACTGCTGGGTATCGACCTCTTCTCTGCCACGTGTTTTTCCTCAGGGCTAAAGTAGAAACATGGGGGACCTATAGTTTAACGTCGAATCCGAACGACAGAAACTCCAGAGAAAGTTTTTAGCATTACGATTTCACGGTTGCAAACCGGATTGGGAAATTGAACACCCCGTATAAACAAAAATAATTTAAAATTATGCACAGGAGGCTTATCTATCGTTTAGCAAAACGAGAATCTTGATATGTCGCGAGCTATCTCTAGTCCACCCGCAGCACACCGATGGGACAGCCTGTATATTGTCGTTTTATGTTCTTATTTATGAGATAGAAGACGAAAATCTTAGAAGAATCATTAGACAGACACTAATACTGAAATTGACCTTTTCATTAACACATCGTAAATTTTAATCAAAATTAGATAGAACTAAAAATTAAAATAAAAAATGAGTTAATGTTGCTACGTCATGATTATTTGATCACATCATTATATTTTAACTGTTCGTATGAATTTTACTGAGTTTTTGTCATCATATCAATTTATTACGGCAAGGTTAATATTCTTGTCGAACAGATTACAGTTAATCTTTATTACAATATAATCAACTTTGTTATATAACTCAAGATGACCGTAAATGTTATAATCGAGATTATTGAAGTAGAGTACATTGTATATAGGATATTAAATTATGTTTGCCAAATATTAAGTGAGCCAAAAGATGTATTGCTGTTCCTAATATTACAGATAGGAAGAGATCTATTGGTTGTCAGAACTTGTCTCCACTTTTCACCATTTATCATAACCAATCTATCAGAGTCATCAAAGATACCGTAAACCCAAAACTATCGATACAATTAAGTATAATCAAAATATAAACATTAACATTTTTTCTTTAAGTCATCTTCAAGGTTTAGGTATATTGCTAATAATCTACCTTTTAGCTTCAGATTTATTATATAAAATATTTGCAACTTACCTACAAGCAAATTGTAATTGTAATTGGCCAAAATGTTATCGTCAACAACCGTAATAATTCATTGAAATTGTAACAAATTAACCGACACTATGTTATGAGAAATTAGGAGTTAAAACACCACATAGACTTGCAAAACCATTAACATGTACTCATTGTATTCAGAACTGTAATCACAATCACATCGTTGCTATTTTGGGAAATGACCAGATGCGCATTACTCGGCTGCACACCTGTTTTCAGATTTTGTTATCTGGTTATATCAAACATTTTTCTAAAACCGATTGTAAACAATATTTTATATTCCGTAACATTAATTATCATTTACAATTATGAGAATGTGAATTGAATACTGCTGATGATTAAAAAATTCGCATTTTATATTTTTTAGGAGCTTTTAGTATAAAAAATTTTATTTATTATTTATTATTACATACTTCGAGGATGGGATTGCATGATAGTTGAGAAGCTTTTCGATTCAGACATTTTGTAAGAAATCCAAATTTGAACTTCCAAGATCCTGCAAGAGTAATTTTAAAAATGCCAGTCGTATACAGGATGTTTTTAAAAAAGTGGATTAGTTTATCCACGTTTGTGGATGTGTTGTAATTTAATCAATAAACTGCAATAGTAGACTTAGCATTTGCCAAAAAGAAAATATAAGGTAAAAGTTATTTGTTTACTGTACACAATTGTATCCCGTACCATATCCAGCGGGTACGCGCCATTGTTGTTTCTGATTATGATTCAAGAATGGTGCTTTTTAGAATTATACTGAGAAACGTTGCAGAAAATTCAAACTTTGCTGCCAATATTTTATTTAAAAATGAAACTACTTTTACGTATCTATAAATTGTGTGATTATCATGTTTAAGCAGACGAAAAGAGAGAGAAGTGAAGAAATCAGCATCGATTTTTGTTAAATGTTTGGCTAGGTATTTTGTTATGTATGTTTACTAAATCTGTTGACTGCTGAACTGTATCCTGACTTCTTGACTAACACTTTACTTCCACTACGAGGACAGCCTTTTAAGTTTTTGCAAACCACCACTAGGTGACGCTATTGAAATTATATATCATTATTATTTTCGTAAAATTTGACATTTGTTATTGTGAACACAGTGGCAGCTTCGAAACCTAGCAGAAAAATGGAAATTTCAGGTGAAGGTTTTCGCTGGATGATTTTTTACGATTTTAGTAAAGGCCTAACTCAATAACAATGCATAGAATCCCTTCGTTCAACATTTGGTAATGAAGCACCATCAGAAGAGACTGTTTACAATTGGTTTGGAAATTTCGTCGTGGTCGTGCGTCCGTTAGTGACGAATTTCGTGAAAGTCGACCAAAATCGGTTGTTATTCCAATAAACATCGATGCTGAGCACAACATGATTGAAGAAGATCGGCATGTGACTTACAGTAACATAGATACATCCTTAGGCATATCGAAGACAGGAGAACATTCGATTTTGTATGAACATTTAGCTGTGAAAAAGATCTGTTCCCGATGGATTCCGCAGAATTTGGTCGAAGCTCAAAAAAAGGCTCGTATTAATTGGTGTAAGGAAATGCTCAAAAAATTCGACCGGGAAACTGCAAAATCCGTATATAACACTGTAACAGGTGACGAAACTTGGATATATTCGTATGAACCGGAAACTAAGCAACAATCCACTGTTTGGGTGTTCCAAGATGAACCGAATCCCATAAAAGTTGTTCGTTCACGAAGCACTTCCAAGAAAATGATCGCTTGTTTTTTCCGTTGTACTGGACATGTCGTAACCATTCCTTTAGATGATCGAAGAACAGTTAACGCTGAATGGTATACAACAATTTGTTTGCCAGAAGTCATCGAAAAATCAGAAAAAGCAACCGATAACGTCGCATCATTCTTCATCATGGCAATGCCAGCTCTCACATAGCACGTCAAATAATTGATTATTTGAAGGAGAAAAACTTCGAATTATTGTCTCACTGTCCGTATTCACCTGATTTATCGCTTAACGACTTCTTTGTGTTCCCGAATGTTAAACAAAAAATGCATGGACAGCGATGTTCATCACCTCAAGAAGCTGATGAAGCCTTCAAAAACCATGTTTTTAAATTTTGTTTTCGAGAATTTGTTTGAACGCATGCAAAAGTGTATAAATCTTAAAAGCGAATATTTTGAAAAGCAATAAAAGACTTCTTTCCAAAAAAAATTTTTTTTCCTGGTTGTTGTAAAACCTTACAAGGCTGCCCTCGTATTGTTAAGACGTGCACCTGAATTAGAAGGTTCTTCTGTGGTTTATGTACAATAGGACTCCTCCACATTTTTTAAGCAATGTCGTAGAATTCCTATAACTTGCAACGACAAATGGATAGGACGAGGGATCTAATGCCAGAACCAGCTAGATCCCCTGATTTGAATGAAAACTAGACCTTTGTATTTGGTCAAATGTTATACTTATTTACCTGTTGGTACCTGTTTATTCTATGTATCTCTAAAGCAGTTGATTTGTGGACTTATATCAATTGACACCATTTAGTTTGATTTGGTGAATGCTATACATTAGTAAATTATCCGACTTGAATAATTTTTGTAAACATACCTGTGCAACTTATACTTTTCATGGTAAAAGTGTTTAAAAAGTATATACTGCGGGAAACGGACAGCCAATAAATTTTTAAGGAAACAACTTTCAGCTTTTTCAGCTAATTAGTTCAAATTGGCTGTATTCAAAATGAGCCTAATAAATAGTTAAAATGATGTATGTAGGCTTCTATCAATAAAAACAGAACATGCAGAGGATATATTCGCAACCAGATGTGAAGAGCGTCTCTGAATTTGTATTTTCAATGATGTAAGATATATCTAAGATGCACGTCAGAACAAATCACAAATATACTGCAAGTTGAATTTCGTTAGACTTTCGTTTCTGTCCGATCGTTTTACTTTTTCTTCCTTACATTGACCAAAACATTGAACAGAGTAAGAAGACCCTAAGATGTAGACTAAAAACGGATTTTAATCCGAAATTTTAAGCCGAAATCATTACAATGTCTTTAATGCATTGCTTCAAATTTAGGTATTCAGTAATTTTTAGATTAATTATAGCTAACAATAACTGGGCAACTTTAATATACATGGTTGCTCATTAGTGGATCAAAGTCCTATATTGCCATTATTAAAATGATTTGATTTGAAAATGTTTCTTTTTTTAAATGTTGTAGTGCCTAAATGGGCACATAATAAAAATATCTGTAAATATACAGGGTGACTCGCTACAGCGGGGCACCTTAAAGGTATTACTAGTTCTTAAATAGAACACCCTGCATGTTTTTACATTTTTTAATTTTCGTAAAATTGTCTTTCCAACACTGGCGTTTGCCGTAGCTGAGACAACCACTAAATATTACTTTTATTATACATGGTATTTTTTACACCAGCCCAAATTTAATTTATTTCGAAGAGCATTTTCTCGTTTTTTTTTTCTACGGGAACGCTCTGTGTATGATTATATTTTTGAATTTTTACGTTAATTCCCCAAAATTTTTATAAATGTTTTCCTATACCTAAAATCGATATTTCACAGATATTTTTATTTTTTCATGACAAACTGCTGAATTATTCAATTACTTATTTCTATCTAATCTAACAGCCTTGATTTTGATATAACGTTACAATATTTATTATTAATAACAGATAGCAAAATAATTGTATTTCCGTTCAACACACATGTTCAATCTTTTCAAAAACGACGTATTTACTGCTCGCAACGACTAAACGGAAATTGTACCAAATTTTTATATTATGCGTTGCATGCTTTTGCAGTAGTTGCAGGGATCTCTTACATAATATTTTTCGGACTTCTTCTTTAAAATTGTAACTGGGGATAAGACCTGGGTACACCATGGAGACCCACCGACAAAACAAGAGTCCATGCAATGGCTTCGTAAGGGCTCTTCACCACCCAAGAAGGCGAAGATGCAATTTTCAGCGGGAAAAGTTATGGCCACAGTTTTCTGGGCTGATGAAGGGATTTTATGGGTTGAGTATATGCCAAAAGGGTCTACAATAACAGGGAATGTCTACAAAGAAACAATAATAATCAATTTGAAAGCAGCTATACGCGTGAAAAGACCTCACAATTTTGCCCAGAAAACTGTGGTTCTGCACAACAACTGCAAGGTGCATAAAGAACGAATCGTTAATGAAGCAGTTGATCAATGCGGCTTTGAGGAATTACAACATCCACCGTACAGTACCGACCTCGCCCCCTGTGACTCTTATTTCTTTCCAAAAGTCATAAAGCACTTGAGGGGGCTTTCTGTCGAATGAGGACTTAAAAAACTCTGTAAAGTCGTCGCAGAGTTATCAAAGAATTATTTTTAAGGTGTAGCGTTATTAGAAAAGCGCTGGAATAAGTGTGTAGGCGTAATGGTTCTTATGTTGCAAAATAAAATTTTGTTGGTTCTCTAACTTGTTTCCTTCATACTTAGGTAGATAACATAAAAAACTCACCTTGTAACTAATTAATAGCGTTTGCGAACCTACTAACGATGCGATTATCCTCTAGGTTGAGGCAAGGTACGAATTTAGTGTTACCACTTATATGTTTATATATAAAGAGAAGCTGCAGCAGCAATATCAGCTAATATAAGCAGTGGCGTCTCTGGCAAGATCATGGTTTAAATGTTATATGTGTTTACCCGAGTGGTTGCGTATTATCTACTTATTATTATATGTGATTTAGAAGAACTGGGTCTTACTATTGTTGTTATACACGATTGGTGTGTCTATGTAAGTAGTTGTTGGAAACAGTAGCGTCGTTAATAGTTCGGGAGGTAGTCAGTCGGTAGAGGTTGCATCGAAAATGTGCGTACGTCGAATTATTATTATTATTATTATTACTAAGCTACAAACCAAGATGGCGACTGGAGTCGGAACAGGCCCGAATGCCTAATCCATGAAGTAGATGATGATGATGATTATTATGAATGCAACATCTATGTCAGGATGGCATCAACTGACTTTTACGTGGGGTATGGACAAATGTTACTCTCCCCTTCGCATGTGGGGCTGAGCCCCCCACCCCCACACTCCTGTGAATAACAGACTGGCTGGATGTACTCCAATAGCCTGGATCCCTCTGGAGGATTCGTGCACCAGAAAATATGCTTAATTGTAGTAATTATTCTACGATTACGATTACAGGGGCAGGGGGCTGGAGGACCCCTGTTGAGTACAACTGCCTAATATTTATTGACAGATCAGTACGTCTGTGTTCTATTATCTGTTGCATGTCATCTGCCTGTCGGCGCCAGTGCGTTGTGATCACATCCGCTGTATGTTTACCCAGGAACTGCAACCGCATTTAAAGTTAAAATTCAGTAGTTTTTATTCGCGCCCCCCCCCGTAAGTTCGACCCTAACATACCAGTTGACACATAAACCAACACTATAACCATTCCATGAAATAAATGGATATTAGCCTCACGTGAATTTGTAGGAGTCTAAATTTCCGTATTACATCACCTTTTAACTGTTTAGGCAAACTGAAATCACTAAGCCTTTGAAATCAATTCCTCTAAAAATAATACTTTATCCTATAAAGTATGCGCATCAAAAAATATTTTTTCATTGTGACAAATATTTGATACACACCAAAGTTGGAATCATTTTTTAATACACTTTAGGAATCAGTTTTATAAATCAAATTTGCTGTGAAATGTCATTCTGTTTATTTTTCTATACGTTGTTGCTTCAACTTACACTCCACTTAGTACAAATCTTATTTGGTGCAACCCGAGACGTATTGTAAATAATAAATTAAATTAAAGCACAACCTTCTAAGTAATAACGTTTTATACTTTATTTATTATAAAGAAATTGCAAAAAGGATATCTGAAAATGCGTATTTTGACTGAAAACCGACATGTGTGTAAATATCCTGGCAGTATACCTTGAAAGAATATTATAGGTATTAAGTAACTCAGCTATGTATTTATAAATCCATTATTGTTGGCCTTATCGACCACCTTTCGAACTTTCATCCAAAACGTATTGTACACACACGATTTAAAATGTTATTGAGGAAGGACGTGGGCGTACATAATTATACCTTCTTTTCGATACCTTGTACGTAAAATTAATATCAGATGGTGCCCTAAAGAGTTGAATGCAAAAATGTTTACCAATACTGATTTCTCACAAACACCAACGGTCTTACGTTTTACTGTGCAACTTTTAATGTTAACAGTTATAGCAACATTAGGGCAAGAAGTTGCAGACTGAATTAAGACGAGAACAGGGAGTAATTATTATTGTTTAATGTCTTACTAAATAAGCAAGTAGGTATTTAATGGGCAACCGTGCTCTGAAATTACGCCTACAGTTGCACATATGGCGAAACTACATTCGTTAATTAACCATGCCCTTTTTCAACATGCAGTTGTAACTCTATTTTAAAAAAATCGGAAACACGAACACGTCAGTAATTATGAAAAGCATATAATAAAATCAAATAATATTAAAGAGAATTTCTTACTGCTATAATTAAGTGTTCTCATTGTTAGTTGATTGATAATTACAGAAATTAGTTCTCTAGTTGCAAAATTATTAGATAATGGTTTAATAAATCCATATCAATAGCAAGTTTTTAAAACTGATCATTTTAGTCGTGACTAAGTTAGCAAACTGTAATTAGACATGCCACAATAAGAAACCTTTTTAAATATTTTTAATTCAATAAACTTACTTCAGCCACGTTTTTAGGCCACATAATTTTAATATATTTAATTCTAACATAAGGTTAATTAATTTGAAGTCTTACAGTTCAAATCACACTATTTTTGTATTCATAATACCCAAAGTGTATGGTGAATACAAAAATAGTGTAACTTTTTTTATTTAAAATAATTAAGGAGTATGATGCGGTTGTGGGCTGGCGAGGCGGCCATTGGCATTGCTTACGGGTCAGCGCGTTAGACTTTTACGCTGAAAGTTTGGGGTCAATTCCCAGTACCTGATCATTGGATTTTTAACGGCCATTCTCCTTCGCATGACCATAGTAAACCAGCGAGGTATTCTGTCTAGTACATTTTCGCTGGAGTGAAAGTGTTGGCACTTCTCGTGGTTCGGAGTGGTCAGCACGTTGAACTGTAAGTCCTCTATGTCTATAGTAGTATAAAGCGTCCAGCACAGTAATAGGAGAGAAGATCACTTGGTCTAGTAAGAGACAAAGCACTCAAAGAAGAACGCGTATAATACGGTATGGACATACGGTACTTATATTCACAATCATTATGATGAATAGTACTTTCAGGTGCATATACAAATCATCCATTTACGTTATTTACAAATTCAGACAGAATATTCTTCCCCAGAATTACACGACAGCTATTCTAAACAGTAAGATAGTATGACTTTACATTGAGAAAATAAAAAGCCAAAGAAAACTAATAGCGAAATTATTTTTTATTATTCATGCTGTATGTGTACTCGTAATACACAATACACATGTACTTGTGTATAGTGTATGATGGCAGCTCAGTTGACAAAGCGCTCACTTTCTAGGTAAAGCGTTGAATATGGGCTTGGGTTCGAATCTTTAATATTATCACGGCAGTTAATACAAATTTGGTGCTGCAACGCACCACACACAAGTTCCATATCTGATTGGCAACCGTGTGCCGAACAGAATGCCAAATGCTTCTCTGGAATTTCTGTAGTTCAGATACCACGTTAAACTGTGTTTCTACCTAAGCGCTGAGGAGAAGCACATGGCAGAGAAGAGGTGCCCTGCAATGGGACGAAGAAGCTTTTAACGAAATGTAATTAATATTTTATATATGTCCATATATGAAATACCTACCTTATATTATATTATATTAAATATTATATCAGGGGCGGCGCTACCGAATGGGCAAACTTGGCATTGGCCCAGGGCGGCAAATGGCAAGAGGCGGTAAATTTTCATAAATTTATACCGAATTATTAGGCGTATTAATTTTTATTATTTTCAATATTTATTTATATTATACGGCGCAAGTTGAATATTGATTCACTCCTTATGTGCGCTTACATTGACAATAACGTATATTTGGTTACTTTGCGTATGTTAGAACATTTGGTGGCACGCAGTGGCATGTTTAACATTTCGTAGCAGTGCCTTTTGGTTTTTGTGAGTGAAAATAACGAACTGTGAAACTATTGTAGTAATATAAGTGAAGTTAAAATATTTTAAATAAAACTATAATTTAAAAACATTGGAAAATTTCTTCCCACTTCTAATAAGTAAAAATTTTAAAAATGTTTTCTTCATTTTATGCAGTGGGGATAAGGGACGTGAATTGCATGTCTTGCCCCGGACGGCATAAACTCTAGCGTCGACCCTGTCAATAAATACTAGTTTGGGTAGAAATGTGCGAGAAATATAGATAAAATGTGTTTATTAATAAGAATGGGAAGCGGCTAAAATATATTTTGAATAGGAAATTCCTTTCCTTTCATGTTCAAATAGGTGTATTAATGAAACTAGTAAAGATATTGAAATAATAAACAATACAGGGTGTTCCATGAAGTAAGGTCACTACTTCGTGTACTTAATCTTTAGAAACATTTTTTTATTAACCCCATTGTTGGGCAATTGCCTCTCCCTTAAGGGGGGTTGTTGATTTACTCTCCCATAGTGATCAATCGTCGTCGGAGAGAAGCGCAGCGTTAACGCAACCTTCGGGTCACCCATCCAAGTACTGACCGGAGACCACGCTGTATTAACTCTCCTGATCGTACGTAAACGTGTGACGAATGTGCGCAACCCGGAACCACATATAGTTTAAATTCTAATAATATTATGACCTAAAGTAAACCGTTTTCAAAATATATAGTGTTCAATTATTACTTACTAAATAATTACAATTTCTGAAAAGCCAATATTTATTTTTATGTTAGGTTAAATTCACTATAAAGATTGTTCAAAATGGCCACCGTTGCTCTTGAGACACATTCTGGCTCTTCTTAGAAAAGATGTTGTTGCCTACGTAACATATCGTTGTTAGGTATTCCAAATTAGTTCTGGTGCCTCAAAAATGCGTCTCCTAAGATCTTCAACAATTTCTGATAGTGTTTGATATACCGTATCTTTCATATGGCGCCACAAATAATAATTTAAACAAGTTCAGTCCGGAGATCTTGGGGGTTAGGGGTACTGTTTTCCTCTACCATTTACACGTCCTTTAAACCGTTGATTCAAACATTGTCTTACACGTAACGGAAAGTGCGCAGGGGCACCATCGTACCACATGCCATCTGATCGTCAGAGAGACATCATCTAATTATCCTCTCAAATGATCATCTAGAAAATTTAAATATCTGTCGATGGTTAAATGGTTCTCAAAAACGAATGGACCAATGAGCATGTTATCAACAATTCTACACCACATATTCACTGAAAACTTATGTTGATAACACTGTGATTTTGTGTGGATTATCTAAATCCCAAAAGTGGTTGTTCTTTCTGTTAATTAATCCATTCCTTGTACATGTTGCCTCACCCGTGAATAAAATTCGATTTCGTAGGTTTCGATTTTGAATGCTCCAGTGAAAATTCCATACCATTAGCGAAATATGTAGGTAAGAGGGCTTGAACAGGCTGGATATGAAATGGATATAACCCACGACATTTTAATATTTTCCAAACTCGCATTCGTGGTGCATTAACAGCATGTTGTCCTCATTGTCTAGTACCTGCTGTATTGGACGCTTAGTCGACGGTTTGGGGAAAGTTCCGTGTTCACGTAAGTGGTTGTGCACTCATTGGAAAACTCGTCGGTCTGGTAGTAGCCGATTTGGAAATCTCAACCCATATTCTCGAGCAGCTGCTACTGAGTTTCCACCACAAAAACCGTACATGTAATGAGTATTGGCGTACTCTGTAAAAGTAAACATTATCAACGCCGGCCTCGGTGGTCTAGTGGTTAGCGCATTTGCCTTTAGATTCGGCGGACGCGGGTTCGAACCTGGCTGAGGTCGGCGAGATTTTTCTAGCGGGGAAAAATCTGAAAATGCTCCTTCGGTCGGATAAGAAGTAAAGCCGTAGGTCCCGTGCCACTGCGATGTGTGACACGTTAAAAATCACTACTGGAGTTGGAATTACCCCAGATAGGCAAAATTCTTAGTTAGGGTGTACAATGGGCCATATGGCCTACGTGCATAGAGATGCTTGGAAAACCGCGTTCTAGATCTCGCTCTTTCAAAGCAAGCAAGCAAGCAAGCAAACATTATCAACACTGTTAATAAGCGCAAGCGAAGAAATCAACTTTAAGTTGCTTTACTATTTGACATACAAGTAAATAATATGATTTACATAGTAACGTAGACAATTCGTATCAAATACCACTTTATATCATTTATTGTTTCGGCTGTTTCAGTTTTTAAACTAAAACAGGCCATAACTGCTTCAATAGTCGATTTAGATAAAATGACCACTCTAGTTTCGACTTCTTTTCACCTCTCCTACACGTAGTGAAGTAGTCACCTCACGTCGTGTGACACCCTGTATTACCTCTAAAATATGAGTACTTCATTACAATTACAATTACAAATTAATAAAATTTCGCGTGTAAAATATTGGATTTAGAACATATAAAAGCCACGCGCTTCTGCGATGACGTCAACCCATGCGATGCGTTACATGCCAAGATAGCATACATTCACCTGCTTTATTCGTTATATGTGGCTTTATTCAAGTTATAGAACATATATGAAGCAAGCAGTCCAATGAGCAATTATTACACTACTAACAAACTGTTAATTTGTTTGTTAAAAGAGCGTAGTAGTAGAGAAAAGTGAATAATAGCTTGTAGAAAGATCCTGAATGAATGTATCTACAGATATAGTTACATATAATTCACAACAATCTCAACTTTTACCGCACAAAGAACGAAGGAACCGAAATAAAGTTAAATTAATACAAACAAAAAGTAACAGTACAAAACCTATCACATTGTAAGACGTCAGCCATGCTCACCACCAATAAGGAACAAGGATTTACAAACCACTCGTAACTCGGCTTAAAGCACCGATCGCATTTAGGTAAATTTACATATTGCGAAGAGGCTGAGATTACCTACAGGTTGTGACTCAAGCAAAAAGCTTAAAATCTCTTTTTTGAATTCATTATTTAAGATTACCCTGTATAGTTAAACTATTCTTATTTACGCTAAACCTAGTAAACTATGTATCAAAATTAGCTTCATTAATGAGCTTGCATGAGTAATAAGTAATTTTTGAATGAGTAGATTAGATCGTTGCCTTATTATCTGTCTTGATGACATAATTTTTAAAATTAAAAAATAAACAATGCAAAGCAGTTGCGAAGTAGGTATTTATTTATACTTTATTTAAATGTGGACACTGTGGACTGATAGTGAACATTTAATTCGGCGAAAAATGTATCAAATGTACCGGGTAAACTGCTAACTTACAGTGAAATTGTTATATCAAAAACTGAATGAAGGTTATATTGTAATACAATTCCGAAAGTACACTGCTAGGAATTATTAATCGTATGGGATTTAAACATAAAACTATAAATAAGCGTCAAGGTATTATGGAGTCAAAAAGATGACAAGCACGGCGCCACGAGGATCTCCAAAATATCAAAATATGTCGCCAAGAACATAGAAATATATGTTACTTACGCGAAATTTAGTATGACTTTCAAGATATTGTACAGAAAAGTTGGACAGACAATTTTAGTCAGTGTAAAATAGATACGCCAAAAAATAGTATAGGTATATTGTGTTTTATGTAATTATAATTCTATGTTGTAATTGTATTATTATTAAAAAATGTAAATAAAGGTTTATACCTAAATAAAATGTATATTTGAAAATGTTGGACTTTCAAATAAAATTCCTAAAGCCGGATCTGTGTTTTACCTGTATTTACAACTTCGTTAAACGTTAACCAGCTAATATCAGTTACATTTCTATAAGGCGATAAATAGCTAATAGCTATGAGGGAAGAGTTTTATAAATTTTCTATTGCAAAAAGTGACTTTGAACTATTTTTAATCGATTTTCCAGAGTATTTAACAATTAAAATTTTTATGGGAATTCCATATTAGTAAACCAAATGCCTCTCTCCGTAGCCCGACTTCTCTGTCGATTCTTGTTTTTATAATCACAAAATAGATACAAGACCGGAAATTCTAGACTGTCTGTTTTCATCCATTTTCTTCTTTCGGGAATATATTTACAAACATAAATTATTCAAAGAGTTTTTATCTGGTTTAAATTAAAATGCAGGCTAGTTATATTTAAATTTCTCTTTGTGTATTTCTTGTACGCCATGTAGAACTGTGATAAAACAATGAGTGTCTATAAACTAAGGATTGATGAACACGTTCGTGAAGGTACAGAGAGCACACAGTACAGGGTAATAAACAATGGCGGCGTTTTAATCGGCAGCGATCTTAGGGCAATAAATAGACGTGGAGGGCTGATCTTAGACACGGGCTTGATGAGGCTAATTGGCTGAAGTTCTGGTCGGCTTATGTAAAGCGTTAGCCGTCCTGAGTAGGTGTGTTTTACAGTTTCACAATGTACACTCCAATGATCCTATTGAGAAATCCACAAAAGGATATACTGCGGCTCGTTTACAACGCGAATAATGCATGAGATCAAAAATTAAAATTATTTGTTTTCGGATATTTAGGGAAGAGGCAAGTAACTCGTCGCAACCAGTTTAACTATGCCGGTATAAACAATCATTTAAACTATTAACTATTTTTCACTTGTGTCTTCTGTAAATGAAACCTTCATGTTTAGGAAATATATCTATAATAATAAGCTGCAAATTCATACCCGGTTTTCAAGGAAAATTTTCTAAATAGAATTAACGTTCTAGGCTGATACTACAGGGAGTTCTTAAATAAAATAATATAATTTTAATATATGTATATGGATTGCATCACAATGCGATCACGTTCTACGGAAATAACATTGTCGATTTTGGTTAGTGCATATTGAAATGCACAAATAATGCTGTTGATTAAACATGGACGGACATATTAAATTATTGTATTAATTCATTTATAGCTTCAATGCAAGCCAATTGACTACTTTGATGTATCACGCACGGTCATTTTAGGATACCGAATTTCCCTGACTTTCCTGATTTTCCTCCTCTAAGGTGTGAAATACAAGAACGTTCTGTATTATGCCTTAGGATAAATCTTCGTACATCCATTTACTATAAATTGAAATATATAGCACATTTCTGGGCGATATAGAGACAATTTATTGGCATAAGGTTTCAAATTAATTATTTGATGATGTTGAAGCAATCAATGTATTGATATACACACTTGCAACCGCAACATTTACTACAAATGTATTTATTTTACGCTTCCAATCTTAAGTTAATTGAGGTTTAATTAATTTCAGGGTAAACATAAATTATCTACCTATTTGTTTTTACAACGTCACTTTTCTATTTTATATAAAAATAGTACCAACTATTACCCTTAAACGTATACTTACATAAGTCTGCGTTGCTTAAGTTTTCATGTTTCAAGCGATTTATTTCGTTTAACAGTCATTCCTTAGCAACTGCGGTTGAGTAGTATTAAAAAATAAAAATGATTGCTTTTAATATATTAGAACTTCACAATTATCTCTGTACCTAAAAACAGTTAGAAATGCAACCTATTGGGACCCGTCAACATTCCGTTTTAAAAATTTTTACTATGCCCGCAAATTTGTTGAATTAGTAAACATACAAAAATGTTAAGCAGTATTTTGACAAAACACTTAACAGGAAGTTCTTCCGACGGCAAATACATCGGTACAGTAAGTATACTTATTTACTCTATTTTCAACTACTTAAAGATATTTTTATGATTACAGTTGTTTTCATATTATAATGTGTTTATCAATTTTATTTACATAAACGTTTAGTTGTGGAAATAATTTGTTAATCTAAAATATATTCTCTTTTTATCTGAATATGTTACGTCCTGATATATTCAAAATTCGCCTCCAACAAATGGTTAGTGTTTACAGTGTTTATATAATAATGTGTGGGCTGATATTATTTTTTCTACATACATACAGGGTGTTTAAAAAATACATGCGGATATTTTACCCACTTACAGATCTCATCAATACAAACAAAAATGTCGTAATGTACATGGGTTCAAAAATCAACCGATATGGAGCTGTTTTAAGAAAATAAATATTGCTTGTTATTTCAATAAAACAAATAGTCGTGTAAATAAAACATTTTAATTACAAACAATTATAGTAGATGTTCTACATGTCCTCCTTCCATTTGTACACATCCTTCGCTTCTCCGTAAAATGAACGCCCCATTGTTTCAAAGATTTCCGGATTCATACAAACAGTCTGGCAGGCATGTTCTATTAGTTCTCGCAATTCGCTTAAGTTATTCACAGGGCTTGAATAAACTTATGAATTGAAATACCCTCAAATACAGAAGTCGAGCGGATTGAGGTAGGGAGATCTAGGTGGCCACACAACTGGACCCCCCTTGCCTGCACTTGCCGTTGTAATTTTCATTCAGGAAATTTCTGACCATGATTGCAAAATGTCCAGGAACCCCACCGTGCATCAACCACAATTCATTCTATGAATGAATTCTAACAATAGTGGCAAGGCATTACGCAAAAAGTCAAGATACAATTGGTCAAACGGTTCGGAAGAAAAAAAAGTTCGTATCATATGGTCTTCAAAAACACCAAGCCAAACGATAATTGAAAATTGTTGTTGATTATTCGAATCAATAATAGCATGAGGGTTTTCATCTGAAATGTGGAAATTAGAAATGCCATTTTTTGTGAAACTAGCTTCGTGAGTAAATAAGCCGTCACTGACAAAGTTTGCGTTTTCCGCAACTCTTGTCAGTGCCCATCGGCAAAACAACAGACGTACAGTATAATCGGCACAATAAGAGGCTGTACACTTTGAACATGGTATGGGTACAATTGCTCCTCACGTAACATTCTGCAAATTAGGGAAGCATTAATATTTATTTCGGCAGAAACTCGTCTAGTACTAGTACCTGGATTTTCTTCAATCCTCTTTAAAATGTTAAGTTCCGCTTCCGGAGTAGAAACGGATCTAGGCCAACCACCACCACCGTTTCTTGATTTAAATGCGTCAACCTCGGATAACACTTGAAGCAAATTTGAAAAAAAAATTGTCACACGGAAGCGCCCGGTTCGGAAATGCTTCGGCATACAAGCGACGTGCCTTCTAAGAATTACCATTGACCTTACCATACATGAAATGTGTATCTGCCGTTTCCGCGTTGGTATACATATTCCAACAACAACAATATTGACACTTACAAACCCATGTATATTACAACTGTTTTGTTTGTATTGATGAGATCTATAAGTGGGTAAAAAATCTGAACATATTTTTTAAACACCTTGTATATTAATTCCGTCCGCCTGTATTCATGGTTCGCCAGAGCTTTTAATACCAACTCTAGGGTAGTGTTTATGACTATTACAATGATTTGGAAATTTTTTCTTTTTTTATGATGTGGTGTTAAAATGCGCACTTTTAAATATGCAAGGTAATTTGCTACAGCGAAGACTCTTCAAAGTATTATTTTTAAAATAGAACATACAGCATATTTTTATATTTTTGAAGTTAGCATAAATATGTATATCTAACGATCTCCTGTTTCTTGATTTTAGATGAGGCGTTGCGGAGTTTATTTACAAAATGTGAATATTAGGGTCGGCACAAGGTTTAGCAAATTAATTCTGGCAATGAATTAATTTGTTAAACCTTGTGCGGACCAAAAATGTTCATTTTTTTTAATAAGTTCGGCGGCCCCTCCACCAAGATAAAAAACAGGAGATCGTTGGATTTTTTTACACCAAATTCAAAAATGTAAACTATACAGGGGAGTTAGGCGGTTAAAAATAATACCTTGAAGATGTTCCGCCGTAGGCAATCACCCTGTATATTTAAATATTCTTATAGTACGCGCATTTTGGCACTGCATCACTTTAAAGAAACAAAAATGTCCATAACATTTTAATAATGTCAATATTGCATCTTGACGCACTAATGACCAATCCTATATACAAGAGTATTACGGAATTACAACCTTCTAAAGTGAGACTTGTTCCATCACTTTTCTGCGTACAATTTAGGGTAAAAGTTGGACCAATCTTTTAAAATCAAGCTTGCAAGTTAGAGCCCAGTTTCGTTTTAATAAGTGCATCAGAGTCATCTCAAGTGGCGGGATCAAGTACTGTTTTCTACATTATCTTCTACGTTATGTAAAAACATTCACAAATGAATGACCAAATATGTAGAGAAATAGATAATTTATAACTCTTATGTCTATCCCATCTCAAGCGTGTATGTTTATTTAAGAAGTAAACTTTACTGTAGTGACTGTTTATAAATTAAGGGCGATTGATAGAATGACTAGTTGATTTTCCAAATTACTATTAGCTATAAGTAGATATGATATATTTTATCCACAATCACATTATAATTGGAGATTTATCCACACTTATGAAGCATATGAAGTACCACTTTATCCACTAGTGGAATAATGAAATTACTTTATTCCACTAGTGGAATAATAAAAAATACAATCTTAAATAAATTACATTTTATTTATTTTTTATTAATATTAACATTAACATTTACATTAATAGAAATTTCCTTCTCTGTTTTATCATATTTCACTTCGTTTCCATTAATAACAAGCTTGTAGTTGTCATCGGTTTCAGAACGCATAGTGCTTGTCGAAGTTTTTGATAAATCTGTAGAAACAATGGATGTCTCCTCTTGTAAGGAACGACTAGTACCAGGAGTACCTTGAATTTTCCTTGCGATATCAAGCTTATTAGATACAGAATCCTCGATATAACTTTCTGCTATAGCGGAACTTCTCTACCCACCATGTCGTTTAACTGTTGTAAGGTCAGCACCTTTATTAGCCAGTAAAGTTGTTGAAGTGCGCCTCATGCAATGGCCGCTATAAACTTCTGCGTTTGCCAGTTTCAAAAATGAAGCAACTCTTGAAGGAACTTTCGACAACGTGTTGATTCCAACAGGTTGTGAAGTACATTTTTGATTAGAGTATCGTAAAAAGAATCTGTCGTTGGATAACTTCTTCGGACGTAAGGACATGTATTTTCTACACGTCTCCACAGTATCGATAGAGAATCCTTCTTCCATAATTGTGAATTTTCGTGAGACGGCGGTCTTGGTATCTGGTATAGAAACAAGCAGATATGCGCCCATGTCTTCTACATCATTGATTTTCAAATTCGTCAATTCACAGCAACGACAGGCACCAGACAACCCCATTATTAGTGCAACCTAAAATATTTCAAAGTTTATTATCTACAATGTCTAAAAGGTTAGGAGATATTACCTTAATCATCAAATATTCTTCATCGCAAGCCCTTGTCAAAAATTCTTCCACGTGTACTCTTTCCAATACCGCAGCTTTCTTCGCTTTATACCCTCTCGACTCACTCTTCAGATAGGCAGTGAGCTTACTATATTTTCCAATGTCTATGTTTTTATGGACCTTCATAGCGGCCTTCAGCATCGAGTACTTCGACCAAATGGATGAAATTGCATACTTCGCTTTCTTGCATTTTCACCAACTTCACAAATGGAGTCGATAAACAATCGAAACTAAAGAACAACCATCCATCAACAACCATTCATCACCTTAGCAACCATTCAACGCCTTCCAAAGTTTTTTTTAAATAATTTCAATAATTTTTGACGTTAGTCAGAGCGAAATATCAAATCATTTTTTGATGAAATCTGAATCAAAATGACCGTGATTGTGGATAAAACGTTGTATAGCATTCGTGTTTTAGTTGCGTTTTATCCACTCAACAAAATTAAACTCTCGAACTTCGTTCTCAAGTTTAAACTTTCTTGCGTGGATAAAACGCCATCTATAAAACACTTATACAATAAATAACTATTATTGATATAATTCCGTTTTATACAACGAATATTTTGAACACCAAAACAAGCGAAACGCGCATTTTCTTAATTTATTTCATAGAAATTTTCTGTATTTGTGCACTAATTTGATAATACGATATTTTCTCTAAAAATCTGTAATCGTGGTGTAAACCTAATAATAAACCGAGCTATTTGCGTTTCAAATAACATTTGTAACCATTAATAATAATTTTTCAAATGCAAAATTTGATTTACCTTACTTTAGATTCATAGTTACATAAGAGCAAATAAACTGTAACCGAATGAGAATAAAACTATAGACTGTTCAGTAAAAGTCAAACAATGTCTGTTTCGCCTAAACTGGAAATATTGTTTTGTATACCCAAGTTATTCGCCGCCGGAAACTATCACTTAATTCACCATATTTTTAATGTAAACTAAATATTTACATTTAAAAAACCATTATCAATGTCCACGTACCTTGTTCAGCTGCAAAAATCGCATTTATAATTAACTTTAGGTCACCTACTATCGGGTTGCGTACAATTCACCGTGCACTCTTTACCAACCAATATTTCGAGACTACCATTCGCCGCGATAAGAAGATTCGCCGTCAGTTATGATTCGCCGCAACACTATTCGCCGCGACGCTATTCGCCGCAACACTATTCGCCGCGGCACCTTTCGCTGTCGACAGAAATACTACTATGTTTCTATACGAATTATTGAAAATATTGTCGGTTTAATTTAATTAAACAATCTTAAACTCCCATTTCATTGTATTTCTGTTGCATCGTATTGTACATACACATTACAGCAAATTAATAACAGTAAAAGTTCATATAGTTAAAATAAGAATTCTCAGTTAGTTCCGTTCGTTTGCCTGGAAAGACCATAGTAAATCCTTTGTTCGCTCCATTTAAATCTATATTACCGAGCATTCGAAGATAACGGTAGAAACATGATGTTGGATGTTCAAATGTCACTTGCATTGCTTATTTATAACGTGTGCTTAGTAAAAACTATCCCAAATTTTCCATTTATTGCTAATAAATCGTATAATATATACAGTAAGCGGTACGTCAAACTCTACATTTTACTGAATGTCTGGATCTACATTTCAATAATTATGTTCAAATTGAAAAATTAAATGAAACACCAGGAAATTTTTAGATTTTCAAAGGCATTTATATTCTATTTTTCGACATATATTCGAATCCAAATTATACAATTAGTGTTGCCGCATTGCTTCTGTACTCTAGTAGTGTAAATTTAAAAATAAAAGAAATATCTTCTTCTTCTTCTTCTTCTTCTTCTTCTGCATATAGGCCAATGGCCTGTTAATTACCGACAACAGAGTAGGTTCTGTGAGCCCTCTTTGCACGTATGCCGGGCAGGAGGCTAACCTAACCGTCGAAAAGAAATATCGTTCTGTTTTTATAATATAAAGCAACCTGTACAGAGATTATTATTAGAGGTATAAGAAATCCCCGGTGAAGTAAGTTGCTTATTTCACGTATGATAATAGAGGCCAGAATAATGTCTACATATCGTCAAAACAGGTCTGTAAGCCCAATAGGGAATTTTTGAGAATTCAGCTACTCTTTTATTCAGAAACAAGTTGTCAGATTTGACTGAAATTAAATATGTACAATATCAAAACAAACTCAAATATTTGTATGCTTTTGCAACAGCCAATATTCTATGCGGCGAATCGTGAAGATGCGAATCGTGCTTGGTTTAATCGTACTGGCTTCGGTGAAACGGTATTGGCAAAGTGTTAGTCTACGAATGTTGGGCGGCGAATATACCGTTCCCTAAAATATGATGCAATCAAACAAGCTTAAAAATACAAGTTGTTCAATGGAAAAAACGTCTCTTCCGCTTCAACCGAAAATCAGCCATATTTTTAGGTTTGCCCATAATACTAGTTGTGTAAAACTGAACTACTGTAACTGTGTCTGAATTTAGAAATAACCTGTACAATATGCATTGCAGCATGCCATAGACTCATGTTACTGACACTTTACAGTTACAGGAATATAAAAAAAAATTGCATTCGACATATTGAATATTATGAATGTAAATTTCTGCAGAATTATAGACGCAAATTTTGAATTAATTAATCTTTATTGTAGGTTTTCAAACTTAATAAAAAAAAAGTTAAAACCTATTGAGAAGGTGTTCTGGAAACATATTTATCACTCGTGGTTGCTCTTACGTCTTCAAGACAACCGCCCAATTAAAACGAAAATAAGATCAAAGCAACCCAATAAAATCTAATTTGCATCGGAAATTTGATCTAACGTCATCTAATGTTACATATAAAGATTTCAGATAGGCGTATATGTCGTATTTCGCTGGAAGAAATTGAATGCGAGTTGTGTGTGTACACGGCCTAACAAACCGAATACATTTGTTAGTACCACTTTTCAGTGACTTGGGCAATAATATGTGAGACATACGCGTCGTTATTCGAATTAATAGTTATCGTAAACAAATCGTTCGAAGCGCTCATTCGTTGTACCGGTCACCCGAGCTCGTATTCAACACTTCTTTCCAGAATGGGCTCGTATAAACTGGAATGGCCTGCCACACACACCTGTATTGGAAAAAAGTTTAAAAAGTGAAATGTATCTCACACATGTTAACCGGTCAAGTACTGAAAATGGGATTGTTCCAAAAGTTATTTATATTGAAATCGATTATCTATATCAAATGCTTTATTTTGGAAGTGAATAAAATTAACGTTTAGGATTAAATCGTTTATTTATTTTAAGACAGAACAATCTAGATGAGTTTCGACTGTTCCATGTGAAATTTTCATCATTATTTTAATGGGGTGGATAAATCTCTGAATTTAGTTCGTATCTAATTCGCTATAGCCTTCTGTGAGATTTATTTTCTGCTACCCTTTTGCATATCTTCCTTTGGAAAGTTGTTGCTTTCCAGTATCTTACACCCATTTTTCTTAAATCTGCTATCACTCCATCTAACCAACTTGTTCTGGATTTACATTTGGCACTTCCTTCGATAGGATTTGATTCTGTCATATCATTTGTTGCTCTTAGCTTCTCACTCCATTTTATGTGTTCTAGTCAACTTGTAGGCTTTATACATTCTACTATGCTTCTGACTTTTATTTTTAGTAATTCAAAGTATATAAGCGGTTTTTCATTGAGCCAGCTACCACTTTTACAACAAAACTTATAAAACACGGACCAAATATTCTGTTGGGAATTTTGGCAGAAATCTTTAATGACTGATCAGGGGAGAAAGTATTACATTAGACAAGAATCTAGCATATATTAGTTCAATCTACAAGAAAGGAAACAGAAGCATTGTTGGAAATTATAGAGGAATAAGTGTTACAAGTTCAATGGGAAGGTTGTATGGCAGAATATTACAGGAAAGGTTTGAATCGAAGTGTGAGAAAATAGAAGAACAAAGTGGTTTTCTTACAGGAAGATCATGTTTAGCCAACATATTTACAATGCAGTAAGTCATAGAAAAACGGAAAGTCCGAAATTTACCTCTTTATCTGGTTTTTATTAATGTGGAGCAAACTGACGACACACTGCCGTTAATAAAACATTTTAATATTCTGACGAAGTTCGGTCTCAAAAGAACATATGTCCGTGCCATTTTTAATATTTATAAGAATCTTCAAAGTACAATTAAAGTTGGTAATAAGATATCAGAAATTGTCAAGGTTACAAAGGGTTTTACGCAAGGACGTTACCTATCACCCACCTTAATTTAAAAAAGGAAGCAGAAACTAGAGAAGGAAATGTTCAGGAATGGGGATGAAGATCAATTACTACTGATTAACAACTCTTTTCTTCGTCGATAATCATGTGCTTCTTGCAAATAGTGAAAAGGACATAGACTACATGTTCAGAAAACTTAGAGAAGAATTTGAAAAATGGGGAATTAATATCAACCTAGGAATAATGGAATATCTCCGCATAGGAGAAGAACAGGAAGACCCGAACCTAAAAATACAAGAAATAAGAAAATGTGAATGATATAAACACTTGGGAAGTATAATATCATGCGAAGGAACATCAAATAGTGACATAGAATATAAAGCGCAACAAGATCAGATATGTGTACGGATCTTTAAAGCATTTGCTATGGTCGAATCGAATCAAAATAAATACAAAAATGGCTAATAACACAGCAATTGTAGAACCAATATTGACATATGGATCGGCATGTTGGCAGTATCGATGAGGAGTAGGAAGAAAATAGAAACTGTAGAACTGGATTTTCATAGATCATGCGGAATATCTCGGCTATAGCTTATACCAAATGTAGAAATCAGAAGACGAACAAAAAGAATATGAACAAGTACAGAGCGGATAGAGGCAAGACAACTTTTATGGTATGGGCATATGATGAGGATGGGATAGGAGCGATAGCCAAAACGTGCGTTCAATTATACCACAACAAATAAAAGAAGAAGAGGAAAATATATATACAGTGCGGTCTAACAATGTCCTCCCCCCCTACTAACTTTTGAACGACGTGATATTTCTTCACAAAACTATGTGTGCTTTAATGGGAGGCTAAATACTACTTTCTAGCCCATATTTAAATTTTATATCTTTCAAAATGGTGGCTAAGCGCCATCTTGAACTATTTTTTTAAATGGGAATGGAGGTCGAGTGACTCCTCATTTGTAAAGTATTTTAATTCTGCGTCTGATACTTGAGTTTCATAAAAAAATATTAATCCAGAAAATAATGACAGATTATTGAAAATAACAAGTTTACAGAAAAAACTAAGAATTAATGCAAAAAACAACTGAATAGTAATACTATTTTAATAAATGTTCAAAGTGTGCTCCTTGAACTTCTTGGCAATAGAAATACCTATTTAATATCTCTTCCCGTACTTTCTGGAAAGTTTCAACTCCGATATTCGCACAAGCCTCTGTTATTTTACGTCGTAAATCCAAAAGGAAATCGGGTTCTGTTTGAAAAACTTTCGATTTAAGATACCCCCACAAAAAGAGTCCAACCTAGTCAGGCCAGGGGATCGCGGAGGTAATTCTGTTGGACCACGATGACCAATCCATTGTCGATGATAAGTTTCATCGAGATAATTGCGAACTTGTCTGCTAAAATGCGGAGGAGCGCCAGCTTGCTGGAATATGATACCCATCTTAAATTCGTTTGGATTATTTTCAGCAATCTCAATCTCAACTATTAACGGATGGATGAGGTTTTCCAGTATATTCAAGTACAATTCCCCAGTAAAGTTTCCGTCGATAAATAAGAGACCTACGATATGGTCGTCCAGTATTCCTATCCACACATTCAATTTTTGCTGAAATTAGGTGTGACCTTCCCGGAAAACGTGGCGATTTTCATCGCACCAATATCATGCATTTTGTCTGTTAACAAACCAATTTAAAAAAAATGTGCATTTGTCACTAAAACAGATATTGCAAAGATAGAATGGGTTTCTTGCAATGGTTTGGGTCATGACCTCACAAGATTAAATGCGTCTATCCGGATCGTCTTCAATCAACCGGTGTAAAATCTTCATTTTGTATGGATGGAACTTATGCCGTTTTAAAAGCATTTGGACAGTGGTCGCCGATACATCACATATCGCAGCTACATGTGAAGCTGATTGCTGAGAATAGAAGCTACCATTTCACCGACTATCTGAATTTGGTTGTTTTCTGAAATTGCAGGTCGTCCAGGGATTTTTGTTTTGCACATTTCCCGTGTTAATAATTTTTTGCACAAGTTCTCTTAAATACGTCCTTGACATAGGACGGTCGGGAAAACGTTCATTAAATATTCTTTCAGCTTCGTGAAAGTTTCGATTGGCTTCAGCAAAAATAAAAACAGCTTCAGTTTTTTCCTGCAGAGTTCGAACATTCGCCATAATTATTGTTAGTATCACCGGTTTTAACACTCAACATTCAAACGTGACTAAACACAATAACTGAAATAAAGTGACAGAACAGAAAGACCAATTATTTCAATTGTTTTACTTCTGTTCTTTCGCCTCGTACACTGTTTTAGCGTTTTGCTTAATATTAGGAGCAGATAATTTGGAAGTCTGTCATTTGTTTTTGAATTTATAAATGTTTCCCAAAATTTAGAATTATACTCTACTCAAAGAGACCTATCAAATGAGCTGTCACTCGACCCCCGTTGCCATTTAAAAAATATTTAAAAATGACGCCTAGCCGTCATTTTGAAGGTTTTAAATTTAAAAATGTACTAAAAAGCAGTATTTAGCCTCCCATTAAAGCACATAAAATTTTGTGAAGACTTTGTCGAGCTACACTTATAATCAAGTATTTCAGCTAGTGGTTTACCTAAATTACAGTAGAAAACCGATAGAGTAAAATACGATAGCACAATTTCTATCAAAATGTAAATGTATATATTAATCGTACTTCATTAACAAATTTTTAATGTATAACACTCAATATTGCGATTTCTCACTTAAACTAACTATTTACAAACATTTAGATCTCGAAATTGTGATATCGTAAACGCTGCCAAAATATACATTCATACAATACAATACATATTTGTTGATTACAAAACTAACGGGTTTTCTGGAATCCTTGAACATCAGGTTTACTATTTTCAATACTAATTTACTGTACGTAAAATAAACGAAAAATATTTCAGGTTTCTGTAAAGGCAGCTAAGACACATTATCGCTATTCCACTTAAAATATTTACAGTAAAACCGTGTCCATAACGTTTAGTCGAAAAGTTTAGAGTTGCTGGCAAGCATTTTATTACCAAATTCCAATAAACAAGGATGATATAATAACTATTATTTTCTTTAATACTTGTTATTATTCCTTATATGAAAACACTCGTAGGAAGCTTTATAGGTTATAAACATGAATACGATACAGATATCATCTCAATAATATCAGAATAAGCTGTTCGTTGTTCACAAATCCATGCATAACTAAATTTATTTCTTAATAATTATTCGTGCATATTTATTTTTAATTAACGACGTTGCGCAATTCCCACGCTAAAATTAATTTTCAACGAATTGGCGAAATATTACTTCAAAACCGCTTTAAATTGACTTAACATGTAAAACAAAGAAAAGCAAAGCCACAACTTTAAATATTCCAGTTTTAAATTAAGGGTGAATAATTTAACTCGGAATAATCGTGTTATTTTCGCCTACTCCGTTTTATTTCCCGCATTAAAAATAGAGTAACTTTAAATATTGTATTACCCAATTGATTTCAGAATGTTCTTGTTCGGTTAATTAAATCGTATTTATTATAGGTGGTAGTAGAAGCGATGAAATAAAATTGGAGCACGTCGAATAATCGTATAGCAGCTTAAACCTATGCTGCTGCCGGTTTATGACCATTTAAACCTTCACCGGACATAAATTTATTCTAATTGGAAATCAAGACATCGAATGACAAAACTATTACGTTTAACTGTAGTCATATTGCACGGTAATAGCTATTGTCTTCTGAACAATTAACTTTTATTGACAATTTTATGCGACAATTCAATTTTTAAAGGTATTTGTACCGAAAACTTTTTATCTGTAAACTTTACGAAGTATGAAGACAAGATGTTTACGGCGACATCCCACGAGGCCATTGTAATACAAAGACTAAAAACTAATAATTAACGATTAAGGATTTTTTAGACAATGAATATTTTTATGTTTCTTATGAACCGTTTCTCATGGGAATTCTAATTGTACCATTCAGAAAAAAACATTAAATTCTTGGAATAATTAAGGCAGAAGTAACAATAGCCTTATTTTCCCTACATCTCAACACTTCGTTTTGAAATTACTAATTTGCTTCCTTAAGCAAAGCAATAGGTGAGGTTTAAAAGGAATTTTATAAAAAATATTTGGATTGAAAAACAACAGGAAATTCGAAAAAATTTCAGGAGAAATATAGTTAAAACGGGTCGCAAATTGTATAAATTTTTTATTACGTAGGACCTACTTTCCTCAGTCTTAAGAAGAAAACATTTTCCGATGCCTGTATTATTAAATTTAAACATCGTGGGATTAAATTCGAAAACGTATTATCTCTAATTTGGTTAAATAAAATATTCCATTTCCTGTCACTGTCAGTCTGATATCCAAATAGAATTCAGTCAGTGTACAAAACACAGGGTGGTGGTCATTAAGCTGGAATAATGGAGCAGCCATTTTAATGATAATATTTTTTTAATTGACACAAGCATCACAGAAGTAATGGTCGAAGAAGCACAAATAAAGGAGAACAAATAATGACGGTGAAAAGCATTTCTTTTGATGTATGTAGTCATCGCCTAATGATTGCGTCTTAATGTTGATACCAGCGCTGGAAGAACACTTTGTTGCTACCCTTAAACCCCATTTCCCGTAATACTGGAGCTATTTTTTGAACGTTTTATCTGCAGTGGAACATTTAAGGCCCTCACATAAAATCACACGCTTGATAGCACTGTAGAGCATCCAATTAATTAAAAAATATAAGCACCTCATTAAATTCTTTTTCAATGTACAATATTGTCTGTGTTTTTGTTTTGCCTTTGTTTTATATTAGCACATGCCCGTACGCGCTCATTAACCGCTAATTACCGAATAAACCAGATTTGACACCGACTCATTTATTCCCAAGTCCTTTATTTGTTTGTGCCTACATCGCGTGAAAGAAACAAGTATCGTAATTTTGTTATTCTTAAGTTTAGCTCATGCGTGGGATGATTAATAGGTTTATGAAGGAGTCCTCGCGCACACAGGATGTGTAATATTGAAAATTTCTATTGTATATTCTGCTTAGGTAATAACTTACCGTCTGAACTTTAAATGTCGAATTACTGAGATGTGAAACCATAACAATGCCAACAGATCTCTCGTAACATCTACATTTTTCTGGCGATTCTCCAGAGCAAGCCCGAGGTAATTATACTTGCAGAAAATTCGACAGGAAATTCAGAAAGGACATATAGCTTGGAGGAACATACATTTAATTAGCGAATTGTTAGTAATTTTGAGCCTACGTTGTATATGTGTATACAAGTATTAAGCAAACAGTAATTACAAGCAGTTGAGAAAATGCCGGTTAGCTTGGGGAAACTATGATATTAAATTAATATAGTGTTGCTGTAAAATACACAACTGATTTCATATTTTTATGACCTATAGATGTAACACAAAACGCATAGATACACAAATCAAGAAGAAAGATTATAAATTTGGAATTCAAAATATATTCATAAAACCACTCTGAAACTGTTAAATAGATTTCAATTCCGTATTTCGGTGATATACCTATCGGAGAAAAATTTGCTAAATTTATAATCAAAACAAGTACATTTAAAGTAGTTTATAAAACAACAAAAACACTTTTAACACCTTATTCAATCCAAAAGATAGAACTAACGATTTGTTAAAATCAGGTGTTTACAAATTAAACTGTTCACGGTGTAATTTTGCATACGAAGGTCAAACAATTAGAAATTGTGATACCAGATACAAAGAAACATACGCTCATACAAATACAAACACCCAGCAAAATTTAACTACGCTGAACACCTACTAGAACACATAAAAGTAAATTGGATATACTAGAGGCCTTTCAAATTCACAAACACACTTTAACAAATACAGCTCTAATAAATGAGCCAATTGAGCTCATATTCCCCGTTATTGGAATTTCTGAAGTAAAAGACCAGAGCCAAGTCCGAAATCAAGATCAAGTGTGCTGTTGCCCTAGCTACAAATGTTTACGATACTAAATGCTTTTGAAAATGACATTTTTTATGTCGAAATACGTATATATAAATACCTGCTGAAATTTTCTATTATTATTATTAAAATACCACGATATGCCTTTCGCCAACATCACATCATACGGCACTAGAAGAAGAAGAAGACTTTCTGATAGTCACCACTATTTATCAGTGTATTTTATAGAGCATGTAATTCTCTGTATAGCTGAATACGATTACTGCCTGCCTATTAATACCCAAAATGGAAATAACGACCAGGATCACAACTTGCTGGTTCAATCTTGTTAATTGTCTTCTTCTCCTTAATCGTACACCTCGTACCTTTCCGGGATTTTGGAGTTTTCTCTATGCACCAGGAAGTAGTTCTAACGATGATCATGGTATTAGTATGATATTCGGGTCCGACTATTAACGTGTCCGGTGCTAGCACGAGGCACCGAGTTGACACAGCCTTGGGACTCCCATCCAATACTGTTCGTAGAGAGCAATACTTAACTGCCCTGATCGTGCGTGAATTACCATCCTAGGTGTAACACCCGGGACCTACCTTTCAATCAATAAAGTACAAAATCCAATATTTCACATTGTATGTAAAACCAAAATCCAATATTTCACATTGTATGTAAAACTAAGAAAATATTTTTAGTATTGACCGTTAATTGATATTAGTATTCACGGTATAGTTGGTCTTACTTGGAATAAAAGTAAACAACTGAAACATTTTCATTTGGTTTCTCTTATGTGAAAAAATGATCAAAAATTATATTACAGTTGCCATATTACCTACTATGCAACAAATATTCAAGAATTATTATTTGAATTTCAAAATAATTTACTATTTAATGCTCCGTTTTCATTTAACGCCGAAGAAGCCAAACGTAACAACCAAATGGAATTAATTGAAATCTAGTGCAACACGATGGTAAAATAAAAGTACGATGAAGTTGGAATTCCAGATTTTCATTGTATTTGCCAGAACATTTAATCGAAAAGCTGACCATGTTTGGTAGTGGATACCAGTGGTTAAAACAGAGAAAGCTTACAGAAACGAAACACAACAAGCTTGTGATGTACATGTTGGTGTCGTGTGCAACGGACGAGTGTTGACCGTGCTTCTACCTCCAGCCGCACGCTATCCATAGTCGGTGGGTATATATGGAGCACAGATTTCAGTGAGAATATTTTGGTACCTTATATGTGAGGAAAACTACCACGTATATGCAACAATTTATTTACAATAAATAACAACAATTTCCAGATAACAAGATCACGAGAGAAAATAACAATAATAACTGCATGCTCACTGCTGCTGTACTGCTATGGTTTTTGCGTACCTTCCCACGCTATCTTATAAGGGTAAAATGATTTACGTCAGCAGTAGTACGTATAGTACGCGTTTTCACCAGAGGAATGTGGCTGCTATTGTTCAGCTTCCTCTCTGGGAATTTCGGACAGTAGCTCGCGTCGCTACAAATCTTATCACCGAGAAAGGTGCCTCAGCGGTACAGAGTTTATTTTTTAACCGAGAGGTCTAGGATTCGAATGCTCAGGCCGTCTGTCGCAGCTTAAGTTTGTTCTGGGTAATATGGGTAACTGCTAGGACAATATCACCTATGAAGTCCCATTATCCAATTTGCGTGATCCTTCCCGTTCTTACATTCCCGTTACTGGATTAAGAGCGGCTGAGAGTTCCGGTTCGCAACCCCACTAACCTCTATAGCGGCCTTTCCCCCTTCTGGAGAATGAACCTACGATGACTTTCCTTTCGAGTGAGAAATTATTTCAGTTTCATTTATTGTGTTGTAGATCTTTTACAAAAAACAAACTATTATTCTTCTTTGTTTGATGATTTTAAACCAGAACTAAGTCTCGTTTCAAAATCTTTTACCGGAATAGCGTCCAAGAGGGTTCCAGCTTACATTCTCCCCTGGTACATACCTATGTGAGGAATTATTTTACATTTTAATTTGTAATAAGACTTTACACCGCGCGGGATTAACATTTAACATCTATATTAAAAATATTATTATCGGAAAAAATTACCCCCCATATTGGGAAAATAGTTCCTGAGGAAAAAAATTATTTTTTTGTTTTTCAATTTCACTAATTTAAAATGTTATTGTGCGTAATATTTGATAATAATATCTAAAACTTTTTATACACAATCTTTCTGCCGTTTCTCGCATCCTATACGCTATTCCTTCTTGTCGATGGTATCTTCTATTAAATCCCTTTTCTGCATATATGTTTTTTCAATTTATGTAAATTGTTTAACGAAAAAATAAATGTAAAATAGAAATGAGTTATTTTCGAATAAAAAAATTAGCTATTAAAACATGCTAAAATATCATCCACGTAACGGAACCAAAATATAATTTTCGAAGATTGATTTGATTTGGAAATTCGATCTTCTAAATGTTCCATACATATATTAGTTAAAAGTGGTGGAACTAAACTTTCCAGTGGTAAACCGTCTTTCTGAAGATAAATTTGATCATTAAAAATAAAATAATTTTGAATAATGCAAAGTTCCGTAAACTTAAATCAACTCATTTCGTTTTGTTAATTCAACATTTTTGTTAATACAAATATTATTTAACAAAGGAATATACTCTTGAGGAGGTATTTGGTAACTAGATTGCATTGTGATGGTAAACTTAAACTGGATAACTTATTGATTAATTCGGAAGAATTGGAACTGAATACTTTGGTGTGTATTCTAAACTAGTAACTATATTATTTAATGGTTTCACTAGCATGTGATTGGGTGCGCTTATGTACGATATTACCGGTTTAATAAGCATTTGGGGTTTATATATTTTTATTAAACCGTATAGTTTTGGTGGTTGTGGGTTTGGATGTATTATTTTCTTTTCTTATAATCAGTTTGTTTTAGTTATATTTTTTCGTGAGATCTCTATTTAAAGTTTCTACATTTGACGTCATTAGTCACATGAAGTCACAGTCAAGCAATGACATTAATTAGTACAATAACATGTTTAGTCTTCTATGATGATAAACATAAATTGGGTATACTGGAGGCTTTTCAAACTTACAAACACTTTAACAAATACACATTCAATGAATGAGCACATTGGGCTGATAAACTCTCTGCTATTGGAAATTTTGGAATAGAAGACCAGAGCCAAGAAATACGTATAAAGCACGAAAAGTAAACAGTTCCTGTTGAAATTGGGTCTATTATTATTATTAAAATATAAATATGAATTTCAACGAAGTAAGGCAAGAAACAATTAACTAAGAAATTTACTGGAAGTAAGCAAAACCCAACAATGTCTACATATTTCTTGATAACATCATGTACATACAAAAAGGTATGTTATCTTTAAAATATATATTTAGAGCCATATTCTTCTTTGGATGCGTTGTGTCTTACGAGTCGTAGCAATCTGCTCTATACCTGTATTGCGCATGTAAAGTGGCACAGACATAGAGGACCTACAGTTGAACGTGGGCTCTAAACCAGGGGAAGTGTCACTACTTCTACTCCAGAGAATATTTACTAGGCAGGATACCATCATAGTTTGCCAATTCCTTGCAAGGGTGAACCGCCTTTAAAAATCTGATGTTACGGTACTGGGAATTGAACCCCAAACCTTCAGCGTAGAAGTCTAACGCACTGACCTCTAGGCCGTAACCGCCTAGGCTTAGATGTATTATTTTTCTTTCCTCATAAATTGTTAAGGTAAGAATACAATTATTTAATGTTTGTTTTGATTGTTGTGATATTTTTTCGTGGGATCTCTATTTAAGGTTTCTAAATTTGAAGTCTTTATAAAATTATTAACTGTTTGTATGTAATCATCTTCATGCAAAATAACTAATACATTACCTTCGTCTGTATAAACACAAAATAAATTGATTGTCGTGATTTCCTCTTTAATTGAAGCAAGATTTTGCTACAGTTTATTATTTTTCATCATTGTGGTTTTAACTTTAGTAAATACATGTACCTAATGTTTGGTCCCACCCATGCTTATGGTTCGACTCATCACATATAAAGCGTCTATTGCATCTAGAAATTTGAAATTGACTTGAAGCCAGTGTCAATTAAAGAGCATCGTAAACCCGTAACAAATTGAATAAATAAAATTCTTAATGGCAATGACAATTACTTTATTTCAGAACAATCAAATACCTTTTGCTACTAACTTTTCCTTTTGTGTTATCATGCCTTTAAAGGCTTCTGTTGCCACCCAATTAGCTGGTTGGATGAGCTTACGCTCGTGCTGCCGTTTGTGCTACATTACAAAAAGGAACAAAATATGACGTGTAAAAGCCAACGTTACAATCAATTGCGATAATAATTACGTCCGAGTGTATTCTGCAACATAAAATTGTGTCGACATTTATAATTTTGCAGCATATAAAATCAGCAGCAATAATCGATGCAATCTGTAAAGAGTGAAGTTATCGCTCTTAACATATTCCCGGTAATTTCGAACTATAAAGATGTTCTTTTGAGTACGGTTTCTCATATCAGGCTGCAATATCTCATGTAGCGACATATGTTTCTGAAAGACCTTGTGTGAAACGCCGATTCATCGAAGAAAATGCGGCAAAGCTCTCAGCATTACGAGCTATATCTGTTAAATTATAGGTTTGCCCTAAAACACCGCAACCCTTGCTGGGTAACGGAGCCTAACATAAGTAGTGAGATAGTGAGAAAATGCCAATTCATTAGGCAGAAGAATTTGTTGCTTCGCGGTTTGTTGCTTCTCGCCCTTTTTCCAAATTTATCTCGAGCCAGTTTTGACGCGGATAAGGGAAACATTGCCTCGCCCTTCAAACGCAACTACAAAGTAATTCGTAGGAAAAGAGCTTTCGCTTTAATTTGGCGAGTTTATGCCAGAAATTAATAACAATACACTGAGTAAATACCGAGATGAAAGCAAACGAAGTGTAGCGCAGCCAGAGCGAGCAGTTTTCATCATCTGTGGATGTAATTTAACATTCCATAATAAAACACACATCTCAAACAAAGCTGTTGTCTGCTTGCCTGTCTTATTTCACTTGGCTGGATGCTGTTTGGAAATTAACGGCGCTTTTCTTAATTGCTAATTTACTAAACATATAACTACCAAGACGAAATTTCTCCAGGCAGCAAACAAACTGCAATTTGTTTGTTATCAAGCTTCTTAAAATTTAGGCCTAAAAATGAAAAACAAACATTCCTTCACTTTCCCTTCATATTCTCATTACCTTCCTCCGGGAGCTTGAAATACGAAACTGGAATGCATGAGCGCTTTGTTAACTTCCAGTTTATTTATAATTCTAGACAGTATACAGGGCATAATTTAAAAGTACCAAAAAGAGAAAATCGATTGTAAGTTAGAATAAATAGCATTTAGTGCCACTGTTTTTTATGTTTAATTTCCTTAAACAACAATACAATTTTTAACTTTACTAAGGATTATTTTAAACCACAAACTTGCAAGGGAATTACAGTTTCGTTTATAGCAATTAATTTATCTTTATAGTTTATCTCATACAATGGTACACAAAAACCCCTAATGTATTAAAAGGTAAATGTTTTTCATGTAGGTTACTAAACATAAAGCATTTATTTTCGGTTTACTACATGGGCTTATTCGTTAACCTTTTTATGTTAATGCAAGGTTTCACTAAAATTTGATTTGCCTGCAAAATTGAGTTACGTATGAATCAAACAAATTAATAAACAACATTTAAAAGATCTATTTGCTCTGTTATGAAAAACAGATTGTAAATGAAAATAATATTTGCAAATGCACCTTGAGTGAAATATTTCCAAAATAGAGCAGTTAACAGAAACAAATAAATTTAGTTATATCAATCATTATTTTGTTATGTAGGGTTGGTCAATGAGAACGAAACAGACCTGATTTTTCATATTTATATTTATTTTTTAAAAATCGCCCGGACCCGTTAATTTGCCTTTTGAGGGGGAAATTTTTGCGTTTGTTTTCAACCTTGTCACTTCAATCTCCTGGGGGTGGTGAACTACACCCTAACATTTTAAATGAGGCAGGTAGTTAAAAGGCATTAAATTCTTCTTTTAGTGCTTCCTAGGTTTTCAAATTCGGATTAGTAGTTTTCGAGAAAACGCCTTATAAAGATAGTAACCCGCCCAAAACGAATAATTTATAATTTTTCACTTTTACCCAAATTTACACCAGTAAGTTTTATTGATTAAGAAATTTACCTTAATTTTCCCTTTATTAAATATTCAAAATGTTGACCTCCATCATCCATACAGTAGGACAGGTTTGTTTGAATACTGTTACGGACGTTCTGAGGTATTTCTGGGATAATTCGCCGGCATTCGTTGACGCAAATCATTTACGGATTCTGGCTAAATACTATAAATTTTACTTTACTTTTTACGGCCAATCCATCTACCAGGAAATGTTTCGTCCAGAATACAGACGAACAGCAAAGGTGAAGGTGCTCCGTCTTCTTGAAAAATCAACTCATTCACATTGAAATGGTCATTTTGCCGGCCTCGGTGGTCTAGTGGTTAGCGCATTTGCCTTTAGAACCGAGGAACGCGGGATCGAACCTGGCTGAGGTCGGTGAAATTTTTCTACCATCATCATCATCATCTGACATGGAGCTGCCTCAAGGTCGATCCTGAATACGCCAGGCCCACCCCATGCCAGTAGGTGGGTAGGTATTCAAGGATAGGGTGGGAACGGGTGGGGCATTGCACAACGTTAGCATGTTTGCAATGCCTACTGCAAGACACCACTGTTGCAACACCGGGTAGTTAGTAAGACACGCATCAATGGGTTGTTGAGTACGTACCCGAGACCGTTATGCTCTTAAGCATTTGAACCTACCAACTTTGATAGCAAAGTTTCACATTGTTCTTATTTCACATTGTTCTAAGGTTACTGATTGCACCTCTCTTAGTTTCCTAATAACTAATAACCTACTTAATAGTTACTCCCAAACTTATTTTTACTGTCCGTTATGCGATTATACATTTGACCCTAATAAACTTTGGTATCAAAGTTTCACATTGTTCTTATTTCACATCTATCTATAGTTCTAAGGTTACTGATTGCACATCTCATAGTTTCCTAATGACTAAGAACCTACTTAATATTCACTCCCAAACCCATTCACACTGTCCGCTATGCGACGATGCCCCTGATCCCAAGAAACCCCGGTATCAAAGTTTCACCCTGCTCGTATTTCCCATCTGGCCATTGTTCTAAGGTAACAGACTGCTCCCCTCCTTGTTTCCCAATGACCAGCCAACCACTTAATACTCGCCGCACTGACCACCACTGCCCTACCACTCAGTTGGAAGATCGACTCTGGATTGTATCTCTTTCGCATCTCATACCCTCCCCTCTGTCATTGACAGCCTGATATCCAGCGTCCTCCTTCCCACCG